>CM028868.1:15656434-15712546 GCA_016801935.1 Platichthys stellatus
TAATCAGGTTATTAAATAATGCTATAAACATATTGATAAATATGTTTTTTGTTCATCTGATAAATAAATGAATCATTAGTCTGATTCATATTTTGATGAACAGTTTTCCAGTTTGATTAATAAAGGATCAGTTAGAGTTTAATCACTTTCAGCTGAAGCTCATTGTCTCAATCAGAAGGTTTCTGCTCCTCTGAGATGGCTCCTCTTCCTCCTCCTCTTCCTCCTCCTCCCTCCAGCTGTTCTCTCCACCCCTCCCCCCCTCACCTGCTCACATTACCAGGTGAGGTGTGGCTCACACACAGAAAGCCGCTGGTTGTGTAGCGTGTCGGTCAGAGGACAGTTTGTTTGTGTTGGATCCTGAGCTCAGAGTCATGGGAGGACTTCAGTGCATCAAGTACCTGCTGTTCGCCTTCAACCTTCTCTTCTGGGTACGTACTCACCTCACTGACCTGACGCTGAGGAGGTGGCATGAGGAGCAGAGGAGGTGGCATGAGGAGCAGAGGAGCACACATGAGGAGCAGAGCAGAGCAGGGGAGATGAGGAGAAATCAGTGATTTGAAAATTAGTTTTTAAATGTGAATCCTTCGCTCTGTGTCTGAGGCAGATCTTCTGCTCTGACTTTAATTAACTCGTGAAAAAACATGATTTAGATAAAACTTCCACATTAACTGAAGTAAACATTCAAACTCTGAAGTTTTATTTTCGTTACAAACAGAATCTGATAAACACGTGAGATTCTCTGATGAATCCTGATTAGAGTGAAATCACCTGTTGAGCTGCAGCGACTCCACAGGAAGTGACATCACATCCAGACTCTAGAACAACTTGTTAAACACACATGTTCTTATTTTCATCCTGAAGCCAAAAGACAAACTTTGCATGTTTAGAAATGTTCACATAAAATAAAAATCAGTTATTTTTTTTACTTCCTCAAGTGAAAAGTTGTTTGATGGAAACTGATCAGAAACCTTGAGACTCTTTTCACTCACAGGAGCAGATTCAATGACCTGAGTGATTTGTTGAGTCCTGTGTTATTACTGCTCTCACCTGTTTACAGCAGCTTGTGCTCTAATGACTGTTTGTGTGTCTGGAGCCTCGGTGACGATCACACAAACACCACAAACACCTCGTTCTAAAGACTCCGTGAGGTCCACGCTCTCGGCTCCTGATTCTCAAACCTCAAGTCTCATTTCAATCAAAGATCCTCTGTGTGTGTGTGGGACAGTGAGAAGCTGCAGAACCTCCTCAGATGATTCATGTGTGAGGTGGTCCAGCAGCTAATGGTTCTGTAGAGGCTGAGGCTAATGAGTGTGGTTGGGGGGGGGGCTGTTTTCCTCTGCACAAACACACAAGTCTCCTGAGAGCGTTTCACTGCATCGTCATCGTCCTCCACTCAGTCGTCCTCTTTGTCTTCTGTTGGCACCAGAGGATGAATTAATACATATACTGGGGGGGGGGGGGGGCTCAGCGTCCCATAATGTTTACATAACGGATCCATTAAAACATTTAATTTCATTTTCTAGAGCAACATTGTGATGGTAGCATAGTAAGTGTATTTATTTTATTTGTGTATTTCCTCTGCTTTGACAGAAGCTGCAAAAGCAACATTCACTTCTTCACTTTGACTTTTCTGCCTCAGTGAAGGAAACCTTCGAATTTCTTCAAATCTAGTTCAAAGTTTCAATTTGGCTCAAAGGAAATGATTCGAGGTCAAAGGTCAAGGTTGTTGTGACCTTTTTTATACAGGAATACGAACAATTCAGAGGTCGTCCAAGATAAAGTTGTTTTGCACGTAATGACGACTGTGGATCTTTCTCTGGTCCGAACACAGGAAACCATTTAACTTCCCCAGGATGGGTGCTCCTGCGTCAGTGACCCTGTGTCTGTTCTGCTGTAGTTGGCAGGTTCTGGAGTCCTGGCCGTGGGTCTGTGGCTGCGGTTCGATTCCAGGACGGCAGGACTGTTTGAAGGAGAGGACTCGCCCACCGTCTTCTTCACTGGTGAGTTCTGGTGACAAGTTTTATTTTTTATTGAAGCGTTTTGCACCTTGTTGAGAACTGAACCAGATCCATCTGGTTTTATTGAGTCCAGAAAACAACTGATTTAGATCTGAGTGGTCAAAGGTCAATGTGAGTCTGTGATGATATGAAGGAACACAACCACGCAGGGAATTCCAGTGAAAATAAGCCTGTTTGATCGGAGATGCTGTTCCTTGAGCGACACCTAGTGGCCGTGGATGACACATCTCTCAGGACAAGACTATGAAGGACGATGTGAAGTTTCCAAAGAGCAGCAGATGTTCTCCAACCTTTTTTAAATGTGGCTCCCTGGATGTCACCTCGTGATGATGGGAGGGGGGGGGTGGGGGGGGTGGGGGGGGGGGGGGGGGGGGGGGGGGTTTGACTGGACAGAGGTTGACTGAGGCCACTGAGCTTGTCCACACACACACACACACACACACACACTGACGTCTTTCTTCTGTGCAGGACAGGGACGTCTTTGTCTCAGAAAGACAGAGCGGCTCCCTCCTCTCTCTTTGTGCTCCTCCATCACACGGAGCAGTGGAGTGGGCAGCGAGGCGACAATGGTCTGAAATGACAAACATCTTAATAACAGCTCTGAGAACAGTGGAGGAGGACTTTCTTTTTCCTCGTGACATCAGCTCTGTGGTTATTGTTCGTGTTGTGTTTATGATTCACGCTCATGAAGCCACAGTGATCACTTTTCTCTCCAGTTGATGTTTAGAAATCCACAAAATCCTTTTCAGTCTCGTGTTCACATTCTAGTTCTGTCACATAGCAATTATGATTTGTCGTATGGATGTTGTTGTTGTTGTTGATGAAACGTTGCTGATGCTGCAGGTGTGTACATCCTGATCGCCGCGGGGGCTCTGATGATGGTCGTGGGCTTCCTGGGATGCTGCGGCGCCATCAAGGAGTCGCCGTGCATGCTGGGACTGGTGAGTCACTGGTCTGTGTCCCGGGGAGCGACTCCATCGGGACAATCAGCTTCTGTTCGTCATTTAGAAGCTTTGATTTCAGAAAAGCATCAGAACCTCTTGGTTTCTTCTTCTTCAGTTCTTCCTCTTCCTGCTCCTCATCTTCGCCATTGAGGTGGCGGCTGGGACCTGGGGCCTCTCCAACAAAGACCGGGTACACACACACACACACACACACGTAGTTATCTCATTGTTGCTGGTGAGTCTGGTTTTAAACCGTTGGTGTTACTGGTTTCCTTCGTGGTTCAGGTGGTGGAGGACGTCACCGAGTTTTACAAACAGACGTATTCCAACTACGTCCAAACCAAACAGGAAGCTCTGAAGGAGACGCTGCGGCTCATCCACTTCGGAGTGAGAACAAACCTCAACACAACTTAACACCTGAACTCTCTGCTGACTGGGCTCTGTATCAGGAAGCATCATGTGACCTGACCTGAAGTGTTTCCCCTTGTGTCCTTGTCCCAGTTGAGCTGCTGTGGTCCGACTGGGACGGTGATCGCTGCGGCCAAAGACACCTGCCCCGACAAGGAGGCGCTCCTCGTCACGGTAAACTGTTTGTTGTTGTTGCTCATTCACTGTCGGGAGTTTTTATAACTTCATGATTTTATATCCCACAAGGAGAGAAATGTTTGAAGCGTCAATAAAAATCTCAGTGGACGTTTGTCAAAGATGGTTTCTGTCCTTTAAAGTTCCTTATCACACTGATAAGTTTGGTTTTAATAACTCAATGAAGTAATTTGATGATATACAAAACGACTTACTCGTGATTGGTCGAGCACGTCCACACCACAAGATGGCCGCCTTCGTATTCCAGATGTTCTGGATCTTATCAGAACGGTCGCTGGTTTGATTCCCTGTTGCACTGAACTCACATCTGTTGTTTCTCTGCTCCTCGTCAGAGTTGCCCCAACGCCATCGACGAGGTGTTCAACACCAAGCTGCACATCCTCGGGGGAGTCGGCATCGGCATCGGGGTCATCATGGTGAGTCTGTGGAAGACTTGAATCTATCATTTCATCTTTTTATGACAATATGAAACAGTCATTAAAGTTTCCTGGTGCTACTTGGACTCGATGCTCCTCCGTCTCTCTGCAGATCTTCGGGATGATCTTCAGCATGATGCTCTGCTGCGCCATCAAGCAATCCAGAGACTTCGTCTGAGGAGCCAACCCCCCCCCCCCTCCCCGCCGCTTCACACTCAGTTTAATGTGATGATAAAGTTAGTTTCCTGCCGGGTCCGAACAGGATGACCAGCTGTGACCGTGCGGAGCCCGAGCCACTTTGATTTTTAGATTATATTTGTATCCAAAGTAAAAAGATGAGTTTTTATTCTATTTGATAAACTTAAGATCCAGAAGCATCGACAGGAAGGAGCAGGGAAGCGACTCAGAACTTTGTGACGAGCTCGGCTCTTTTGTTTTGCAGCTAACAGAATGTGACTGGTGTTTTATTTTGAAGTTGCACGTTTGAAGCTTGGATTTATTTTTTTAATAAAAGAACTGAGTTTTATAACCACATGTTACTGATGCAGTTTAAATATATATGATGCCAAATAAATGAATTAATGTGTTAAACTGAGTCAAATGTTTTTTGTTGTGTAAAGTTCAGACTGAAGAGACGATGAGTCACAGGATCAGAACAAACGTTTTAAATCCTGGAACTTTACAAACTTCTCAGACTGGTAAAGAAAAATGTTTATGCATAAATCAAATCAGAATCAGCAGGGACTGATGAATCTGAGGGAATCAGCTGGAGAGGGAACGTGATCTGAACCTCGAGATGAAAATGACCAACACGAAGCAACAAGTATCAAAATAAGAGTTTAATGATTGAAGCTCATTTACAAAATACAAGAAATCCATTTAAAAACCAGTTTCACCAGACGGAGTTAAAAAGACTGAAGTCGTAGAAAAGTCTAACTTTTATTGTTGGAACTGTTTCGACAGTTTATTCACTGAGTTTCAGAAACTGAGAAACTCGGTGGATTCACTTTTTCAGTGAGAAATACATAAAAACAAATTCTGTTCCCACAGTAAGGTTCTGTGTTTAGTCCCTAACTCAACTTTTCTATTTCCTCTTAACTTCCATAAACAAGAGACTGAAAATAAGTTCCCTTAAGTCATTTGTTGCATCTGAAAAAACAGATTTTGTGATCTTACAATAAAACTCATAATTCCTTTGTCGCTGCGTCCAACATGATCATTAAAAAAAGAAACTCTGGTTTAAAACAAACTCAAAGACACAGTTTGACATCTGGGGGATGATGAGAAGTTCAAACAGCACTTTCATGTCAGTGTGTGTGTGTGTGTTAGTCCTCCCAGGCGAAGTCGTACGGTTTGAAGTCGTCTCTCAGCCGCTGGCAGCTCGCCTCCTCCTCCTCTCGACTCTGTTTACACTCCTTCCAGTCGGCTCGGGTCGGGATGTTCAGCAGCGCCTCGCTCGCCAGAACCTCCCTGTGTTCAGACAGGGACGTGGTTGTGTAGTAGTTTGTATGAATTATAAGAAGTCAAATCTACGTCTGAATCATCGGTGTGTGATTGTTTACCTCCCAAACTGCAGAGGAAAGTTTTTCCTGATGCGATAGAAGAGTTTCTCTCCTGAGTCGAACTCCACGTAGAAGTACGGCGTCCCTGGAGGAGCAATCTACACACACACACACACAGAGTCACACACACGCTGCAGGATGTGCACGTTGTGTAGTTGTGTGTTCACCTGTGTACCTGTTTGAGTTCGGTATGTTGAGGAATCTCCATCAGCTCCATCTGCTGCTCCTGAGCCTGGACCGTGAACGCGTCCTTGATGTCGTCGGTGGTGCAGCGGTCCAGCGGCACCGGGACCACCTGCACCACAACAACACAACAACATGTCAGGGTCACATTGTGTGTTTTGGGTCTCTTTTATCATCGTTGTTACTTATTTTCAGACTGTTGTCAATCATTTTGTGCCTCTTAGTTGTTGTTTTACATCTTTGTTGTGTGCTTCTGTTTTCATTTAGCTTCTTTGTGGTTGTACTGTGTCAGTGTGTAGATATTTGCCTTTGTGTGTCTGTTTGCTTGCATCTATCTGTTGTCATTTTACTTCTCCCTTTAATTGTTTTGTCCATGTATCACTGTTTTTCAATCCCTTTGTGGTCGTTGTGTGTCTCTTAGTTGTCGTTTTGTCTCTGATCGTTGTTCTTCCTCCTCCTGATTCCATCTGTGGTCATTTCACTTTTCTCTTCAGTCATTTTGTGTCTCTCTAATGTTATTTGACATCTCTTTGTGGTCGTTGTGTGTCTCTTAGTTGTCGTTTTGTCTCGATTGTTGTTCTTCCTCCTCCTGATTCCATCTGAGGTCATTTCACTTTTCTCTTCAGTCATTTTGTGTCTCTTTAATGTTATTTGACATCTCTTTGTGGTCGTTGTGTGTCTGTTTATCATCAGTTTGTGTCTTCGACTTTAGGACATATATAAACATCAACAGTTGGATGTGGTGTTGTGTTGTTGTGTTGTTGTGTGTCCTACCTGCAGCTGCAGATGCTGGCTCCGGTAGTTCCTCTCGAACACGACGCAGCGCTCTCCTTTGCTCTTGTAGAAACTCGTCAGGGCCGACTTGTACTTCTCCATCTCCTCCACCACCTCAGAGCTCAGCTCCACCACAGACTGGTAGTGGCCGATGGGCAGGATCAGGACGTGGTGGGGGGTCAGGCCGCCTTTGGCCAGAGCCAAGTAACACTGCAAACACAATCACTCCTTTTTATAGACACAAAATACTGGAAACGCACTGAAACACATTAAGTTAAGTGACAAAGTGTAGAACTTATTAACCCAGAAGCTACACAACAGCGTCCTGTGTTCATGTGGATGTGTTTGTGTGTCTGTTTTCTCCGTGTTTGGTCTCCACCACCATGTTCTAAGCACCGGTGCTGGAAACTCACATGTGACCCGATGCTGATGACCAGATGTTTCTCCACCTGAGGACTCGCCAAGCAGAACCAGCAGGGACCAGTGGGCTGAGCTGCACACGACAAACACAAGAAGAAGACATGAGGGTCTGTGGAGGAGCCGTGGCCGGGGGTCTCTTCCTGTTTCCAGCTGGTTGGACTCACGGTGTCTTCGTGGCTGCTGGTGTCCGTCTCCATCGTGCTGCTGCTCTCGTCCCCGTCCGTCTCCGTCCAGGTGTCGTTTCCTGCCGCGGCCCCGATGAGGCCCCCCCTGGCTCTTGCTCAGGTCAAAGAAGAACTGGGGGGCCGGCTCCTGGAAACACGACAGGAAGTACAGATACAGGGTTGAGTTTTCAAAATAAAATGACATACAGAAAAGAGAAGAATAGGCTGTAGGCTGAAAATGAACACGTCAAAGAGCTGCTTTATTGTACGAGGCCCGTCTCTTATTTTGGATGAGAACAACATGTCCACACAAACGCACACAGACACACACTGTACCTCCTCCTCTGCGACACTGAAGCCCGTCTTCAACGTCTCCGTCTTGTCTTTGGGGGGGCGTCTGTACGGGTTCTCTGTCACATCCTGCGGCTGCTTCACCATCTCTGTGGGATCCATGCTCTTCATGGGGACGATGTTGAAGGCGTAAAGATACTGAAGACAGACACACACACACATACACAGTTTTAAAGTCTGACACATTAATGGTGCAACAAGAACAAAAGTTGATATTACTGTATTTAACACACACCTTCTTTTTGGCAGGGTTGTTGACAGTTGCTAGTGCGATGAAGCGGCTGACGTGCTGAGCGTTCTCCTGGAGAATGAGGTGATTCCTGAAGACACAGACACACACAGTGTGACACAGACACACACAGTGCGACACAAACACACACAGTATGACACAGGACGATCAGTCAGGACGTGTCCACCACCACGGACATTTCCGGTTTATTGTCATTATCCGATTAGATGTTGAAATGTCCTCCAGACGATGAATTAAAACCCTGAGGAGCTAAAGAAACATTGTGTTTGATGTGAATCCAGTTTACCTGTAGGGGAGTCTCTCGTAGTGAGCGCCCTCTAGTGCAGCAAAGTGGTACCGCGGCTTCAGCTTGTCTGCGAGGTTGGCGACGGAGCTGCTTCCACAGAACTTTGTGTTCACTTCCTGCAACAGAGACGCACAAAAACAACGAAAACTTTGAGCTTGGAACAAGACAAGACCAGATCCATCTTAACAGCTGCTCTGGAGCTTTCAGGCACTTCACACATCTTCCTTACATGACACTCTACTAAAGTTCTTTAAAAATAAATTAAAGCAGGTTTAAGACTCTTGATTCTAGAAAATCCGATCAAATCCCTTAGAAGCAGCTTTCGTCCAATCAGAGATCAGTAAACTGAACTGCTGGTTACCGGGTTGTTAGCGTAGTGCCACACCCCTCGCGGCCACTGTGATGTCAGCAGGATGTCGACGCCTCTGAACTTGGCGCTGCTGGTCAGCGGAGCCACGAGAGCCATCAGGTCTTTGGCGGTGTAGCAGTGAGCCGGGGCCGGTTCCTGGGGGGCCTCCCGGCCGCTGACGTAGGCTATCTGCAGTCCGGACACGCCGGTGAACACGCCACGGCGCCCTGAGACACACATGATGCATGATGTTTGAACACGGAAACTTTAAATGGACAAATCCCAAACATCCCAGTTTCGGCAGAAAACTAAAAACTGTCTTATTATTTCTTTTAGGTTTTAAATAAGTGATCAGGAGTTTGATTGAAGTGTTTTTTCATTGATTGATAATTGAATCTTATTGGGAACATCTGACAGTAAATGATCAAAATATAGATGACGTGTTTCTGACTGTGACTGATTTTAAATTCTCCACAACAGCCACATTCATGTAAACTACACTGAAATGCCCCCCCTCACTTTTCCGTCCCTCCACTGTTGTCCTCTCAGGGACCTGGGACGTCCGTCACGTGCACAGACTCTCACCCAGATACGTGATGTTCTCAGCCAGCTCACAGCCGTCAGCGCCGGGGAACTTCTTGGCCGTCTCCTGACTCGCTGCTCCCAGGACGTAGGTGTGGATCGGAGCTGCGGGCGAAGAGAGAGAGTGGAATCCAAACTGTATCAGCCTGTTTTCAATTGTTTCACTCTACATGTGACAGAGAAGCTGAAATGTACTTTTATTTGTGTTTACTTTATTTTTGCATGTATTTAACACTATGGTCACATGACTCAGGCTTCATGGTACCTCATCATAACCTTTAATGAATACTAATAACATGAAATAATCGTATTTTATTATAAAATGCTTTTAAATTGACTTTCTCCAGTTTGTCTCACCCATAGGAAATGATATCTCACTGAAACAAATATTTCACAAATAAACTAAATCAATAACTGTTTTCCAGAGATGATCAGGCTCGTTAATCTATCACAGGACAACAGAGACTCATTATAAATGGCTCTGACTGACGACATGCTTAATCTAGCAGCGCCCCCGTGTGGACACACTTCAGTGTTGCCAGACTGTCAGTAGAACCTGTCAGTGGTGAACCAGCTGTTCCATCCAGATGTTTGTACCTTTCTTGGCTCCGGTTTTGTAAAGCTGCCACTCGGCCTCGGCCTCTGGTGTCGTCCCGAAAAACTCTCCGACGCACAACAGCAGCTGCGGGGAAATCAAATTCAGAATTTATTATTAATATTTGAATAATCACTTTTACTATTACTATTACTTTTTATCAACCTGCAGAGATCGTCTTCAGTCATTGGTTGATTCTTTAGTTTGTTTAAGTCCAGGAAATAGAGAAAAGTGACACTTAAAAATAAATCAAGATTATTAACATTAAAAAATTGGTTAATTAACAGTTTGAGCACTTAGTGTACAAACTGTTGTGTAACTGTTGTGTTACTGAAAATCATAAACTTTCTTTTGTACAGGAACATCTGAACCTGTACAAATCTTTAAAGCAGAAACGTCTGAGACTCAAGGGGTAAAAATAAAGTTCACATATTTCATGAAGTTAATCACAAAAGTAAAAGCATGAGGCAGTCTGCACGACTTCACAATAAAATACAAGAGAAGGGATTATCAACATCAGTCTGTGAACATCGAGACGTTTCAGAATAAAACTCTCACATCGAACTGTCCCGCCTTCTTCTGGATGCTCTGCACGCGACTGAACACTGCGTTCAGCTGCCCCCCCACGTCTCCACACGCCAAACTGCAAACACACACAAACACACACATGGTTTAATGCACATTTCACATCAACACAACACGAACAACACCAGCAGGAACCCAGTCACTGGACACAGATGCACTGGAACCAGCAGAGCTCCTGGTAAAGTCCTGTTACACTGGGACTGGGACTCACACTCGGGTCGGTTTCTCCTCCATGTTCCTCAGAAGCTTCTCACGAACGTTGCAGATGTTTGGATTTTAGCAGCTTCAATGTTCCGTCCGTCACTGAAAAGGGTCCGGGGGGAAAAACAGAGGAACCGATGTTGTCTTTAAGAAAATCAGGCGTTGTTGAGCTAAATGTTTCTTAACGTTTGAATCAATTTAATTTATAACATTTCGACTTGAATTTAAAAGGTCAAACTTTCAGTATTTTAGTTATTTAAAGTAAATTAATACTTAAATATAAAAAAATATTATCCGGACTGATTTTATGAGCGGACAGAGTGGTTGCCAGGTTGGACTCTTTCACGCAAAACAGAACAAGCAGCTATTATTTAATTTATCCTTTTTTTCTTCACAAAACGATCAAATGAAAATGAACAATGGTAAAAAGTGATAGTGAGAATTTTTAACAATAAAGACGAATAATTACATCGCAGCTCAAAGTCTCCTTAGAGCTTTCCACCACTTCCTCGTCTTCTCAGTTTTAAATTGTGCTGCATTAAAAATATATAATAAAGCAAATTGAAATTTGAAAAGAAAGTTGAACGAGATTGTTTTATTCACTTTAAGAAAGGAAACGTGTAGATCCTGTTTATCTAAACTGTATAAACAACTGAAAGAAAGTGCCTTAAACAAATGTATGAATAGATTCTAACAACATTTGATGAGTCATGTGCATAATTTACATGAAAATAAATAGAAACTAAGTTGAAAAGTCAGAATCTTCAGGTTCCAGCTTCTTACATTAGAACGTGTCTTTGCTTCAATTGAATATCGTTGGATTTTCTTATGGATCGTAGGAAACAGTTTGAAACATGATGGTGATGATGATCTTTATTTCGAGCGTCTATTAGTGAATCTGTTTTCTTTAATAAATACTGCTGTAGGTTCAGATCCCCGGTGTCAGTATGGATATCGAGCGTGTGGACAGAAGCAGCCGCAGCAGTTCGCGGATGTGGCCCGGACCTGGCAGCCCGCTCGGGCCCTGGGCCGCTCAGCCTCCATCCTGGTACTTTGTTCATCACCCAAGTCCCCGGACCCAAAACAGGAAGTAAGTACCACGATCTAAAGTTAAATTCCGCTTGTGTTTGGTGGAGGCGGCGGCTGAAGCTCCGCGTGCGGAGAACCCGCCGCAAAAACCCAGCCGGACCTCGGTAGAAGAGCGTGAGAACCCCGCAACGCACGAGACAAGCTCCAGCGGCTCGAGTGAAACATGGCGCCGGAGAGTTTTCTTCATTTAGCGGCGCAGCTAGCTGCATGCTAACAGCTAGCATCGGCTCCCGGCGTCTGTTTGTCTGCGTCCAACTCGATTTAACACGAAAACACGCGCGGTTCGATTCCCACTGAGTGATAGAGGTATAAAGGAAGAACCGTAAATCACAAACACACACTTAATGTGTGGGTCCCAGCTGGATCCTGCTCACACACACACGGGGCTCGAACCAAACCAGGTTCACAAACTGGGTCTATTTAACAACAAGAGGGGGAATCGAACACGGAGCACGACTGGGATGTGATGGAGCAGATTTAAAAGTGGTTCCACAGTAGAGGAATCCAGTGTTTTCATTCATCACGTGCAGAAAAGACAGAATGTCGTTTCACTGCTCCAAACTTCTTCATGCTCCTGATTGTTCAGATGTTTACACGTGATTCCATTAAACGTGTGTTTTATGACACAATCTTCAGACTGAACCACTTTTAATGGAACAAATTTGAATTCAAGTGGATTCCAGTTGTGTGTGAAAGTCACAATCATGATAAAGATCCTATCAAAAGTGATTCTATTCATATGAAGCTGATTTGATCTGAAGCAAACACTGGAACACAAGTCTGTTGATTCCTGATCAGTTATGATGACACTTGGTTTTGTTTGAATCACGTTTTTTAATCAAATCATCTTTAAATTAATGAAATCAACTGATTCATCACAAACTCTTTTCATTTCACGTCCATGTTTACTTTTTAGTTTCTTTCACATTCACGTTATTAGTCTTGTTGATGCCAAACAATAAACACACAACTAATATCCACTTGTGTTAAAACCTATTAGAACTCGTCCAGTTTGGCTCAAACTGTCCGACAAGCACAACGAACTTTGTAATCGTCAGTTCAGTCCTCATCCAATAGGAAGGTTTTTCTGTTTGTCCACTGATGTTCAATAAAAAATATAATCCTGTGTATTTTGTATAAGTGGGAAAATAAAAATCTTCACATTCATCTTGATATTTCAGAGTGATGATTCATTTCTCAGGTCTCCAGATCATAAGAAATGTTATTAACTTGACAATTTACAGTTTGGCCACAAACCTTTTTATAAATAACTAAATTAAAAGTTGTTCAAATATACCATTGTTATATAATTAATACATATTTGTAATCTTTATTAGTAGCCTTCATCACAGTTAACACAGTAATCTTGATAATTATTTATTTTAAAATATCCCATAATTTCTATATATTAATGCCTCATGTACAGTTTGTGTATTTCACATGTAAACACTTTGGTCTGTTCCAAAACTAATAAGCAGCAAAATGATGTCATATGATTCAGAGAGTGGAGCTGAAACGATGAGTTGATAAATTGATGAGGTAGAAAGTGACCTACTCATCGATTCTTCTTAGACAATGAAATGTTCAGGTGTTTATGAAGCGCTGTGACAGCAACAACACAAACCTGACACTGTGACAGAGCAGTGTGTGTGTGTGTGTTTAAACTGTGTGTGTGTGTTTTACCTGTGAGCAGCTGCAGGATGAGTTCGGCTGCAGACGATGATGAAGATACTGAAACGTTAGAAACCGTGAAGTCCGTCACTCTCACTCAGGACAGTGATGGAAGCATCATACTGCACTGTCCTGCCAATGGTGGGTCCACACACACACACAGACACACACACTGTTTTATTCACTGTGATCATCTGATAGTGAATAATGTGTTAATTTGTGTGTGTGTGTGTGTAGATGAGGACTTGGAGCCCCTTGAGAAGAAGCTGCGTCTCTCCACAGAGGAGCAGGACGACTCACCTCAGTTTTCTGTCGTCACGTTACCGAGTGAGACAAACAACTTCTTTTAAGTCAGATTTATACATTTATTGATGATATATTGAAATAATATATTTTTATCCTCATAAATGTTTTCTGAGTCGACTCCAGACGTTTGTCTCTGGAGCTGTAACACGTTGTCTTCGCTCGTCTTCACAGTCTCGGAGAACGACGAAGGCTTCGAGGTGACGATGACGGCCACGGCAGACAGTGACCTCACGGAGGAGGGCGTGGCTCAGATCCAGGTAGAGTTCAAACCTCTTTCCTTCTTCTGCGTCCGTGTCTCTCTGGGACGGGAGGAAGTTTCATCTGCAGAATAGAAACTTCCAAAGTCTACTTTGGGTCCATGGAGACGCTCTGGCTTCACTTGGTAGAGTCGTCATGTTTCTGGTTTTGACAGATTTCTCTGCGTTTGCTCAGATTCTGCAGGCGGACGATGACTCTCTCTTATCCAATCAGAAGGCAGAGGTGTCACCTGTCAGTCAAGCCTGGTTCACAACCAAAGAAGACAAAGACACGTTGGCCAACAAAGGTTTGTTTCCACTTCTGATGAGGGAAGACGTGTCAGTTTTAAATCTGTTCTGGAGAAATCGTTAAATAACCTCCAGTTGAACTTTCTTGTGAAGGACGTTTTCAACATGTTCTCCTCCTCAGGTCACAAGTGGAAACAGGGCATGTGGTCCAAAGAGGAGATCGACCTCCTGATGAGCAACATCGACCGATACGTGAAGGTGCGCTACTTCCTGTCTGTGTTATGTTGTTTGTCCTCTACGTGTGTGTTTGACTGGAGTGTGTGTTTGCGTGTTTCAGGACCGAGGCATTGAAGACCCGGCTGAGATCATTTTCGAGATGTCCAAAGAGGAGAGGAAGGACTTCTACCGCTCGGTGGCGTTGGGGCTGAACAGGCCGCTGTTCGCCGTCTACAGGCGAGTTCTGCGGATGTACGACAACCGCAACCACGTCGGCAAGTGAGTGGACCGGGACAGAAGACACACAAACACACAAACTGACCCTGAAGATATAAGAGCTTTAATTTGAATGCTCTTTTTTTTTTTTTAAAGGTACACGCCTGATGAGATAGAGAAGCTGAAATCGTGAGTTATGTTTATTTTCACATTTAAACAAAGAAATGAAAGAATCACATTAGTTTCTTTGTGTGTTCTTTGTGTGTTCTTGTGTGTTTATCTGACGTGTGCTCGACGTGTTCAGGTTGAGGCAGAAACACGGGAACGACTGGGCGACCATCGGAGCAGCTCTGGGTCGCAGCGCTTCTTCTGTCAAAGACCGCTGCCGACTGATGAAGGACACGTGCAACACAGGTGTGTGTGTGTTCTACCTGGGGGGGGGGGGGGTGGGGGGGACTTTGATTCATCAGTTCACACTCTGATCAGTTTCTGTGTGAATCTTCAGAAACAGGTTATGTATTTATAATCTTTTCCAAACAGGTAAATGGAGCGAGGAGGAGGAGCGACGTCTGGCCGAGGTCGTGTACGAGATGGCGGGCGTGACCCCGGGGTCGGCGGTCACAGGGGGCGTGTCCTGGGCGTCGGTCGCCGATCAGGTCCGCACGCGCTCGGAGAAGCAGTGCAGGTCCAAGTGGCTGAATTACCTGAACTGGAAACACAGCGGAGGAACGGAGTGGGCGAAGGAGGACGACCTGAACCTCGTGCGCAGGTACGTCCTGTTTGTGTTGACGTGTGAACTCACATGAGAACAAACCACACGTGTCTGTTAACGTGACATCACATGTGACAGGATATCGGAGCTGGAGGTGGAGGACGAGAACGAAATCAAGTGGGAGGACCTGGCAGGCGGGTGGAGCAGCGTCCGGTCGCCTCAGTGGCTGCGATCCAAGTGGTGGAGCATCAAGAGACAAGTGGCCAATCACAAGGACATCCCCTTCATAGGTGAACACACTCACACGCACACACACACAGACACACACACGCTTTGAACACTTTGAGAATGACCATTATTGTCTGTGTGTGTCTGTGTGTGTCAGTCCTACTGAAGGGCCTCCAGGAGGTGATGGAGTCATCACAACAGACGGGTTCCGGACCGGGGAGTCCCTCCTCCTCCTCTTCCTCCTCGCTCCAGATCCGCCTCACCCGATTGGAGGAGAGCGGCAGCAGCCCCGCCCCCGGCTCTGTGGCGGGGCTGCAGATCCCCGTCCAGATCCCGTTGCAGATCACACATCTGGGTGAGACTCACCGCAACATCTGTCTGGTTTTGACTCATCAGTTAAATGGTTTCAGAGACTTCACGTCAGCTGAACTTTAATGATTAGATGAAGAGTTGTGTTTGTTTCTGTTCCAGCTGCAGATTCCTCGGCAGCAGCCGGTGACAGTGACACCATCACCCTGAACACCGGGGCCCTGCAGACCTTCGAGATTCTGCCGGTAAGATCTTCATCTCTGAAGAAACCGGACGGTACATTAACTCTGACTCTTCTTCATCCTCACTCCTTCGTCCTCCTCCTCTCTCCCCTCAGTCGTTCCACCTGCAGCCCACTGGCACCCCGGGGACCTACTACCTCCAGACCACGTCCAATCAGGGCCTCCCGCTCAGCTTGTCCGGTAACGGCACTGTGACCCTGACGGCCGGCTCGTCTCCGTCGCCTCACGAACACATCATCCTCCACAGCCTGTCGGTCAGTTGGGAACAGTGGCTTTAAAAAGATGTTCAGTTCCCACCTCGGGCCCCTGAGTCCCCGGGCCCCTGAGCTGAGGACCTGAGTCTGTATATGATTTATTATTTACAGATTGTATTTTGTATTTCCCTCCTCAGACGGACGGCCTCTGCTCCAGCGACGGTGTCATCATCCAGACGGTCACCTCTGACCCCGCCTCCTCCGACCCTCTCTGCCAATCACAGCTGGTGGTGGAGACGGAGGGGCGGGGCCAGGAAGACGCCCTCGACGCCACGTGTCTCCTGGAGAGTTCAGAGAGCGTTGTCACGGAAGCACAGGAGCCAATGACAGTCGGCTTCACTGTGAAGGTTCGTGATCCAGAACGTTCGTGTTGAGGTTTGAGAATCGATCTGGTTTTAACTGGGATTGTGTTTCAGGAGATGAGCCCCCCCTCTGGTGAGGGTCCAGTGGTGCATTCTGGGATAACATCTGACAGCGCTGTGCTGATTGTGTCAGCTCCCAACATCAGCAGCACTTTGACAGGTAACACACACACAGACACACACACCTGCCTTTGCATTGTAACAACAAATAAACTCATTGTTTTACGGATGTTTCCTCAGATCCAATCTTGGAGAACCAGGAAGGTTCAGACTGATCTGAACCTTCATCACGACACATGGTGATTTAAATGGACTGAAAGAGGCAGAAGACAACAACAACAACAACAACATGACAGCAGCGCTCTGCTCGTGGAACTGTGAGTTGAAGTCTGACTCGTCCCTGGTTGGAACCGGGATGTGAACAGAACAAACCAGACTTCTGAATCTGTCTGAAGCTTCATGTGTTTGAAGCTTTGGTTTGAAACCCCTGGAAGAAATGTGAAGGCAGCGGCGTCCTCACCGCGCTGCAGCCAAACAGACTCTGAAGGCCGTGATGGAAACAGGGTTTTCATCAGGACCTTTAAAAACAAACTGAAATCATGAAGAGGAAATATTCTGAGGGAAATGGAATGAAAAATAAATCCTGTCCGGAGCAATGAGCTTGTTTTTTAAAGATGGTCTCTTGTTTTTTTCTGCTTCCACTCATTTAGAAATTTGACTTCGGAACCTGTTAAACAAATCAAGTAAAACGAGTCCTTCAGGTTACATAATTATTTATTCCATAGAATAATTAAATAAAAAAGAAAAGAGAAACACGTGGCATTAACAATCCTACAGTCGTGGCGAGGTCGGCTTCAAGTTCCTGAAGTTCAAAGTTTAAAGCTTCATCAGCTGAAAACGAAGCTGTTCACGGTTTAAGGAGAAGAAACAAGCTACAGGTTCTTTTTACACTTTTTCTTTTACCGTCAACAAATCTCATGAAAACACAAAAACCAAACATGAGCTGATCAGACGAGTCAGAAACATCTGGAGACACAGAACATACACAGGATCTGAATGTATTCACACATCATTGGTTTGGTTCATTTCATGAGATTTCCAGACAAACATTAAAACAGAATAACTCCAGGAACTTTTCTTTGGACTGATAATAGATTCAGACTCAGGCTTCGTTCTGACTAACTTGAAGCTTCAGTACAGAGTGTGTGACTTCAGTGACTCTGCGTTGCTCTGTGACCTGGTTTTGTTCGCAGACCTCAGGGGAAGAAGTCAAAACATGAAGTTTATTGTTTTATCCCGTGGCCTCAGCTCCTTCAGGAGGATTTTCATGATCCCACAGGGTTTCTGGATTCTTCTACACAAACCTGAGAGGAGCGACTCTGTGAAACTAACAAGAACCAGGTCACGACAGCTACTGGCAGGTTGTGGATGTGCTTCCTTCGCCAACGTGGTTTTCTAACATTTTGAATGTGTTGAGCTAAAATACAAAACGTTTTCACGATCATTATTATTATTGCTGATGTAAAAATTGTGACATGAAGCTCCTGAAGTGCGAGAGACGCCCAGAGGCTGACCTCAGATATGCAAAACGCAGGATTAACAGTGCAAACGTTCGATGGCGAACACATCAATATGATATAGAATCGATTAAACAGATCTGTGTGCAGCTTCTGTGCTGCATAGAAAGCCTCCATTCATCTTCATTGGTGCTACAGCTGGCCTGAGAGTGTGTGTGTGTGTGTGTGAGTGAATGGCTTAGACAAAAGTGTAATTCAGCCGTACTTAGTGCAAGAATTGGCAGTCGCAGTAATTCGACATTTAAATCTAATTTAAAAAACAAAAATCCTCTTAACGAGACGTGATTTGGAAAATTGATTAAATCCAACCGTGAAAATCAGATAAAGGGGAAAAAGCAGAGAAGAAGCAGATACAGACAGAAAAAAGAAAAACAAACAAGCTGATGTTTGTGTTGTGAGTTCGTAGAACAGGAAGAGGCAGATCTGTTAACCCCCCCCCCCCCATCTGTTACCCCCCCCCCCCCCCTTCTGTGTTTACACGCTCAGTGACCTTCATCCTGCTTTAAAAGGAAAAATCCACCCTGATCAAATCTGAACAGTTAAAACCAACAAGTGTAGATTTATATCCAGTCTCAGGTTGAAAATACAGGTTTAAAGGGAACCAAAAGAGAAAACCATCTTTACACTCGTGGTGGATTTTTCCTTTAACATTTGCATAATTATTTCTCCATCGTATCAAACCTGAAGATGTGAAGGATGAAATCACTGAGGATGTAAACACAGCTTTTCATAGGAAGCTTTGTCCTCCAGGCAGCTTTACAGCCTCTGTCTTGTTCTTCATGATTTCCACACTGAGCTGGTGTGTCTGTGGATGATCCGGCACCAGTTTGAATCTGGAACCGTCCGGTCTCTCCTTAAGAGTCTTGGCGGAAAATTCACTCAAGTCAGCGAGTGACAGTTTTGTTTTGGTTGCATGTTTCTTCCACGTGTGCGTCCGTCTGTCGGAGCCATGTCCTCCCTTCTTCCTCCTCCTCCTCCTCGTCCTGGTGTTTACCTGACGTCGTGGAAGTAGAGGTTGGCACATAGACACAGCAGCACGATGGACGCCAGCATGTAATAGATCAGGTTCCTGAATTTAGGCTCCAGGTCTCCCTGTCGGTACCAGAATATCTGAGAGAGAGAGACAAGGACACAACCCCACGTTCATAAAGAGAGAGAAAGACAGTTTCCTTCTGAGGCTGCGTTTACACTAATGTGCCATCTTGTGTTTTTGCATTTTGCGGTGTGAGTTACCAGCACGATGGTGGATCCACAGGTTAACAGGATGCACACGGCGAAGAAGACATTTAACGGTCGAGGAGGCAAAGAGGGGAACACGAAGGAACAGACCACCGTCACCTGGAAGACAATCAGAGACACGTTCCTCACAAAAAACAAGTTTCCAGAAATCTCCTCGTGGTGTAAAACAGTGATCTGAAATGTTCAGAAAGATCAGATAAGGAAGAAGATACATGAAAGTGTTTGTGATGTAAACTCACCAGAACAACCATAGAGGTGAACCCCCCCAGTGCCAGGTTGATTATTCGATCCTGTGGGAAAGACCAGTTGAATTCATAAGTTTGAATTCAAACATCAAATTAACATCCACTTGTGTTGGTGTTGATCTGAAGCAGAACAGAGGTAAACTAATGAACGTTGCTTAGAGCTGAAACATCCTCTAGTTTCAGGCCCACAGATTTACACACAGACACACTAAACACAACACACACACAACACACACACACAGACACGCTCTCTTCCAGCAGGTTCCCACCCGAGCGGACGTCTCCCCGAACAGAGGTCTGTTGTCGTGGCCGCTGGTCCCGTAACTCCGGCTGTTGAAGTCGTCCATGTTCGGCTCGGCAGACACACACTCAGCACCGACCGCTTCCCTCTCAGCAGCGCCGCCTCCTGGACACCCCAGGCCGGTGCCGCATGCTCGCTGGCCCCCCTCCAGCTGCCTCCCTCTGCTCAGCGTCGGGGAAGAAGTCAGCGTCAACACACTGATGGAGACATGCTGGGTTCTGGACTCTGCTGGACAGGTTCACTTCTCACTTCACCTGTGGGACAGGAAGAGGAGAAACTATGATGAGCTTACTGCTACCGGGATAGAAACAATAAAACGAGTTTTACTGACAGAAGACAGAGCTGCTTTCTTTTCCCCCCAGAATAAAAACCCAGAATCAACAGTAAACTGATTTTATTGTAGTTCTTCCTTCTTCACTTCCTCTATTTCCAGGTGCGATAACAAAACACAGTCGCTTGTATCTCTGAGCAGCTGCTGCTGATGACAAGGCATAAAAACAGGAAGCTGAACAATCAGACAATGAGCTTTCTTCACTATGACTATGAAAGTTTCATATTCAGCCTCAGAAGATGCGGAACCTGAGATTTAAGAAACTCAGCTCGAGATCAAATCTTTAAAGAAGGAGAAGTTCAGCTTTTATTTCTCCTTTTCTTACTCTAACGAAAGTTCAAAGAGTTCCTTTTGAGTTTTCTATCCAGATTTAAAGCTAATTTTAACTGGGATCTAAAGCAAGCGGATGCTTTTATGTGACAATCAAACAAAGCCATAACAATATCTGGTTTTGTGAATATTATTATTTCTGTATTTAACTAAGATGGAAGCAGTAAAGAGAATTAAAGCAATATTTCCACTGCAGCAGGACGTTACAGGTTTTCAAGATTTGTGATCTACAGCTTGATTTTAAGTTTCTTATATTTCATAAATGAGCACAAACCGATGAAGTGAATCATCAGCTCACCACAGAGAAGAGAGGGGAGTTTGTTTAATGCTCACATCCCTTTTCTGTTCGAACTCGAGGGGGGGGGGGGGATTCACTGGGAGTTTAACAACAAAACTTAACTCTCTTCTAAATCCTTTAAGTAAGGATGATGACTACGGAACATCAGTTTAAAAGCATCTCTAAAAAAGATTCAACAGAAGACTTCTCTCACACCAGATTCACTCCACCTCTCCACGCAGAGTTAAACCGTTGAAGACTCCAGCTGCAGCCGCCTCTTTCTCTCTGGGTGAGGAGGCAGCGGAAACAAAACCCTCCCCGAGCTTTCTCAGCAGAAAACACACACGGCGGAAAACAAGAGGTTCATTATGAACGAGCATGAACCTGGCCTAAAGCGACATTCCTCCCCAGCCTTGTGATTCACTAGGCCTCTTAAAGAGAGACCCCGCGATTCAACCGCGCTAAGGCGGAACATATTTGGTTCACGTGAGCTGAAAGGACTCGTATAGAAGTAATCTGCTTAAAGTCAGTTCTTCAACAGCAGGAAAAATTAGCTGGTAAAAGTATATATATATATTACTTTTATTATGAGATCCAAAAACATCAGAGTCTGCTGCTCAGGAAAGAAAATTATTTGACCTCAGGCTGCAACACATGACGATTTTCATCATCAAAAGAAGAGGGCCATTAATGTCTTGATTAATCAATTAGTATTTCAGTTCACAGAAATAAAAAATCATCATCACAAGATCTGAGAAATTTCCCGTTTTGCGTGAACAACAGAAAAATCCCCAAAAATAAACAATGTCAACTAATGTTCACATTTCAGAGTCTTCATACAGAAGATGTTTGGCTCTTTGTTGAGCTGATTACTTATTTATTTCAAACTCAGATTTCTATTAAATTTAACTTATTTAAATCATGAAAGATTATAATGCTTTTGAGACTCACAAATTAGGTTTAAACTCAAACTCTTCCAAAAAGAGCAACAGAACTTTCCCTGATTGAACAGATTCAAATTTAAGTTGATTTAATAACTTTTAGACCATTTAAATTTATTAAAAACCTTCCAATGTTCTAGTTTTAGGAGGATTTGTCCTTTCAGACTAAATTCAAATAATAAGACAAGACGACAGAATTAAATAATCACGGAACTGATCGGCTCATAAATCAATAATGAAAGATCAAGGTTGCAGATGCAGTCACGACAGCAGTGAAACATAAGCTTTAGATCTGAGACACTAAGGTGACATATTCAACTTCTGATCAACTAATCTCTTCACATATTTACAATTTCTGACTTATTAAACAACTGTTACAATTATTAGATTATCGAAATACATATAAATCAACTATTTGTCTCACGGCACCACAGATAAATCCAGTTAATGTGTATTTAACGTGTGATTCACCTACTTTCATCTACAGATAGCAGTTCATTAAGTTCCCTCTTCCTCCCTCACATCCATGTGGTGCGGTGACAGTCCGTACTGAGCACCAGTGGTGAACCGCACACGTCTGAACCCCGTGCACGAGCAGCGTTAGAGAACCTCTCAGCCTTAAATACGTCCATTGTGACGCCAACAAATAACTGAATCAGCAGATAAACATGTGTAGATGTGTTAATCTGGTTAACATCCATGTTAACTTGATTACTGTGGTTCTGGATTCCAATTCTAGTACACAGTTAGTTCCCATTCGTGTTGTCTGCTTTATTATTATACTGTTACAGTTTTATTGCTGTATTTAATGGATATCTTCTTCACTGGTCTTATTTATGATTCCAATGAAATAATCCTAATAATAACAATTCTGTTAAAGTGTTGAGCTGTTTCACGAGAGGATAAAACAAGTTGTGTTATTAACTTTAACATCCAAACCAGCCTGAACACTGTGAACACAGGTAGATACAGTCAGAAGCACAGATCCCAGGTCAGTGTGAGTCACTGACTTCAGACTGAACCAGCCTGAACACTGTGAACACAGGTAGATACAGTCAGAATAACAGATCACAGATCAGTGTGAGTCACTGAGTTCAGACTGAACCGACCTGAATCGGAACCATCACAACAGGAGCAGTTAGCTTAGTTAGTAGATTACCATGCTAACAGTAGCACAGCTCGTTACCTGCGGGTTGACTCCACCTGACCAGCCGTGTGTGTCCGCTGCACGCGCCATGTTGTGTGACACACACGGTACAACAATAAAAGTCACGATAAAGTCACGTTTTCAGGTTTAACGTTAGCGAAGGTGAAGCTCCACCGACACAAGGCCAACTGGGGGCAGGATGCTAACGAGGCTAAGCTAGCTCCTCCGCCAGGAGAACCACCTAAACCTGGCGAGTTAACCAGCAGGTAACCAGGTGACCCGAAGGAATTCAAACCACAGACACAGTCACTGACCTCCGAGAGGAACCATGGGTCCGGAGAGGCGGTGGCGGCTCACTGACGGTTAAAGGGAAGGGGCTTCAATTCAGCACGTTAAAGGAGAGTTCACCGACCAGAGAGTGAGCCGACAGCGGCACCGCGTCACTGCAGCGGCAGCGTTACCGCTTCAGTCATTACGTCACCACCCCTACTACATCACCGCTTCACCTCTTTACTACATCACCGCTTCACCTCTTTACTAAATCACTGCTTCACCTATTTACTACATCACCGCTTCACCTATTTACTAAATCACCTCTTTACTAAATCACCGCTTCACCTCTTCACCATTTGACTACATTACCTCTTCACCTCTTTACTACGTCACAGCTTCTCCTCTTTACTTCATCACCGCTTCACCTCTTTACTACATCACCACTTCACCTCTTCATCTCTTCACTACATTACCTCTTTACTACATCACCGCTTCACCTCTTTACTACATCACCGCTTCACCTCTTTACTAAATCACCTCTTTACTACATCACCGCTTCACCTCTTCACCATTTGACTACATTACCTCTTCACCTCTTTACTACGTCACAGCTTCTCCTCTTTACTTCATCACCGCTTCACCTCTTTACTACATCACCAGTTTTAAGTGAGACAGAGTGACAGATGACCACGCCCCTCTGTGGCAGGAAGTGGAGTCAGTCAGGAAAGAACTCATAAAACGGTGCTTCATGTAAAACCTGTTTATTGTGTGATCAGTGGGATGATGGACAGACACCATCTCTGAGGAAAGTTCATTCAACAAACACTTGGATTATTTTTTTTAGTTTGGTCCATGTCCCATCGACTAACATGGAGGTGGCAGGGTTTTTGACCTGTTCTGCAGCCAGCCACCAGGGGGCGATCGAGACGTTTTGGCTTCACTTTTGGGAGTCCCCATGACGTCCATCTTTATATATACAGACGTTAAATCCTCAGAGGACTAATATGTGAAGACTTTGACTTTATGGACTTCTCGGTCCCGACATTCACGTTTCTTGTCGTAGTAATAAAACGTGTCGTCTCGACGCTGGAGCTTCTTCACGAAGCCGGAGTTCGGCCATTTGTCAACCTGAAACTCAGACGAGAGGAGACACACTCAGTTTGTCGTTAACACACATTCAAGTTTACAGGTTTACGCTTCATCAAGACGTCTTCAAAGAGATTGAGACGTTTACCGAAGCTCCTTGTTTGACTTGTGAATACTCCACTTCATCTCTGTAGCCTGCCAGCTGGAATCGAAACAGGTTCTCCACCTCTGCTGTCCACTGCCTGGCTCTGCTCATGGACCTGGGCTCGGGGGGGTCTTCAGCAGCACAGGACATGGTGTCTGGTAAAACACGTTTCTGACAGTCACACTTCAACCACATGGAGACGTTCTGACAAACAAGGTTTATCTTAAAACAAAGAACTGTGAGTGTCAAAGTGAGTTTAGTTAAATTAGTTTTATGAGCTGAACTGAAACATAAACACATCACCTTGAAATGTTTTCCGTTTGTGTATTTATCCATATCCAGTGATACTTTAAATATTCAATTGAGGTTTGTTTGTGTTGTATTTCACATCAGGCAAACAACTATATATTTGTATATATATTTAAAACTGAAAAATAAAAAAAAATGATTTATTTCTATAAGCATCTTTGTGAAGTATAAAATGCAACATCACTTAATAGAAACTCAATTCAAAGACATACACAGTTAACAGTTATAAACAGTGGAGTTTAAACATAACCCAAATTTTAATATGAACATTTAAATGTAATAAAATGAGTTAAATTAAAACACTAATTTCGGTGCCTATTAAATAAGAGTGACATTCCTCAAACATGAAAAAGCTTCATCTACAAAAAGGTATTTTACACAAAGAGCATATTAAATGTAAGAGAATCAAAGCATAATTGTTTCCTGTGCTCATCTCAATGAAGTGAAACATTAAATCGTGACATCACAGGAACACACTGAGTTCGTTGAGCTTCAGATCAGATTCTGTCACACTCAACTTTACAGATGATGTTTATTAAATCGCAGTATTAAACTTCACTCACTGTTTTTTCTTGCGTGGTTTTTTAAGACAGTAAAATAATTTCGTGTGTTTGCGTTCCTGTCGCTTCTGTCCGTTGCCTGGCTACCGTGAACTTTCTTCTTCGAGGCTGGAGGACGAGACTCCAGCAGCTTGTGATGTCTTCTGGTGAAACGGGAGAATTTAAATGTCTGTTCTGTTTGTTGATTCGTTAAATTTAAAATAAACAAGAAACGTGTTTTTATAAAGAGTGTGTGATTAACAGGGAGGGTGGGATAGAGCGAGGAGCAGCGCAGCGCGTGCAGACACTAGATGGCGCTGACGTCTCTGAGCTGCAGGGAAGAGAAGCGCAGAAGAAGAAGCTCAAGTCGGAGGGCGGGACCTTCAGATGCGATGTTCTCGAGTTTTCTTCGTTAATAACAACGTTAGTTTCTTTAATCCGAGCGGATATGACGTAACGGTTCGTTGTAGCCATGAGCTCGTTCACAGGGCGGATGAAGGAATATCCCGCGCTGTCCCTGGACCGGTTCGACCGGGACAACATCTTCTCCCGGGCGTACTTCCTGTCCCACTGCCACAAAGGTTAGCCCGCTGCCGGCTAGCTTGGCAGCTAGCATCACTTAGCACCTGGGGGTTATTCATAATGATAAACTGTCAGTGCTGCTGTCTGTTGTTCTATCTTTAAATCTGTCTGTAGCTCTGTCTGTAGTTCTGTCTTTAAAACGGTCTGTGGTCCTGTCTATAGTTCTGTATATGGTCCTGTCTGTGGTTCAGTCTGTAGTTCTGTCTGTGGTCCAGTCTGTAGTTATCTCTGTGGTCCTGTCTGTCGCCCAGTCTGTGGTTCTGTCTGTACTTCTGTCTTGAAATCTGTCAGTGGTCCAGTCTGTGGTTCTGTCTGTGGTTCTGTCTGTAGTTCAGTCCTTGAATGTCAGTTGCCAGTCTGTGGTGCTGTCAGTGGTCCAGTCTGTAGTTCAGTCTTTGTCTCTGTCAGTGTTCCACTCTGTGGTTCTGTCTGTGGTTCTGTCAGTGTTCCAGTCTGCAGTTCAGTCCTTGACTCTGTCAGTGTTCCAGTCGGTGGTTCTGTCTGTGGTTCTCACAGTTGTCCTCTGTCTCAGATCACATGAAGGGGCTGAAGGGGCCTCTGCTGAAGAGGAAGCTTCAGTTCAGGTAAAAACTGATCCTGCATCAGGTTCTAATGTGAAGGAACCAGAGAGTCTGAGTGAATCTGTATTCCCTGCACTGATCTCTATTCAGTCCTAATGTTCTCTGACCTGTTCCCCGGCTGCAGTCGCACAGTCCGGCTCTACTGCTCCTTTGTGACCAAGGAGCTCCTGCTCAGTAATCCAAAGTACCAGTTCTGGGCCCAGTTCATCGTGAGTGTCCTCCTCCATTCAACCAGATGTGCATCTGCTCCATTGGGTTTCTGTCTCTAACTGAATCAATGATGCGTTCAGGTTCCACTGGAGCTGGAGAGTCCCACTCAGATCTCCCTGGTGGACGAGGCTTCAGGAGAGGTAACACTGGGCCTTCAGTCAGACACATGGAGGACATCACTGGTCCTGCAGGTTCAGTTTGGACTCACCCAACGTGTCTGTTGTCTGTGTGACAGAAAGAAGAGCTCGTGGTGACGTTGCTTCCTGCAGGTCATTGTCCCGGCTCTGTCATGTGAGTCAAGTCCATCTCAATCTGAAATCTGTTAATGGAAAAGGCCCAAGCATGACCTGGTTTGTGTGTATTTGTTTGTGTGTCTGTGTGTAGGTTCCTGTTCGAGGGTTCTCAGGGAAACGTGTTGTACACAGGAGACTTCAGGTTCGCTGTGGGAGACGCGTCCAGGATGGAGCTTCTCCACTCGGGCAGCAGGTCGGTCGAAAATCAAAATACTGTATATATTCTTCTTCTAAGTATCTTCTACTAAACAAACTTACAATATTAAAATCCTACTGGTACATTTTATTTATTCATATTTTATTGAATCAAACCGAGATGATGAAGCGAACTGGAACCCAGCAGCTCAGAGAACGTGTGATATTGATCAGAGGTAGAAACAGAAGGATCCACCTGATGACTCATAATGTTCACGTCCTCGTTTGATGCTTCGCAGGGTTAAAGATATTCAGAGCATTTATCTGGACTCCACTTTCTACGACTCTCGCTTCTATCAAATACCCACTCGAGTAAGTTTGTTTTCAAATCGAATTCATTAACTGTGGGACCTTCAAGAAGACACTTTATGATTTACTGATCATTTCCCACGAGCGTTTTAACTCTGCTGTCAGTTTGTTAGCTTCACTTCATTAAACCTATCGACTGTTTTCACAGTGAAGCGTTTCTGTTCTGTTCAGTTCAACAGCACCGACATGTTCTCCAGCTGCTGTAGGAAATAAACTGACAACTGTGTGTGTCTGTGTGTGTGTATGTGTGTAGGAGGTGTGTCTGAATGGCATCTCGGAGCTCATTGGAAACTGGATCTCTCAGAGTTCTTATCACGTTGTGTGGCTCAACTGTCGAGCTGCGTATGGATATGAATACCTGTTCACCAACCTGGGAGAGACGTTCAACACTCAGGTGACGTGCTCACACATCACAGGGACACAGCACAGGGGGGGGGGGGTTGAAACGTTCACATTAATGATTTGTTGTGTATTTGTTGATTTAGATCCATGTCAATAATCTGGAGATGTTCAAGAAGATGCCGGAGATCCTGAGCTACGTGACGACCGACCGCAGGACTCAGATCCACGCCTGTCGACACCCGAAGGTCCAAAGCTTCACTGTCCCTTCAAAACATCCATAACGTTTACTGTCCTCTGCAGATGGGGGATTTATTGTAATCATGATAGATTCTGCTTTTGCTGTGTGTGTTACTTTAACAAACAAACAGTTCACAGCAGGAGGACTGACTTCACTTTACAGCCAGTAGCCGGTTAGCTTAGCATAAAGACTGGAATCAGCCTCTCAATAAAACCCTTTCTCCTCTTCTGCCTTTAAACAGTAACTTTGTACCGTTGTGTGATCTGTGATGTGTGTGTGTGTGTGTGTTTGTGTAGGCTGAGGAGTATTTACAAGGCAACCGGCTGCCGTGTGGTTGCACCGCCAGCGACGGGACTCGTCTTCAAATCATCAGCATCAAACCGTCGACCATGTGGTTCGGGGAGAGAACCAGGAAAACAAACGTCATAATAAAGTAAGAGCAGTTTTCACACGTCTCCGTATAAATATTAGAATTTTGTCATCCTGAGTTTGATCATGTGACAGTTTAACAACGATTTGACAAATTGTATTATATCTTTTATTTATGAATCTTTTCAGAACAGGAGCCTTTTCCTACAGAGCCTGTTTCAGTTTCCACTCCTCCTACGCTGAGGTACATTTTAAATATCTCTGTGACAAACAGGATTTCATGTTACAAATTAACATTATATACACATTCCTTCTTCTTAAATTCTGGTTTCATTCACATTTCCAGTGACGCTCTTGTTCGTTTTCTGCTGAAAGACTTTCTGACGTATCTTCAGCCCGTCAACATCCATCCCAGTGTGATCCCTATGGGCCGGACTCTGACTGAGGTCACACAGATGTGAGTCACACATAGTTATCGTGTTTCTTTATAATACCTCTGCACGGTTTTCAGTTTCAAACAACTCCTGCTTACTTCCCCCTCCTCCTACGTTTTGAAATATTCAGCTTGTGTCTTATAGAGGATGTTGGACCTTTAACTCTACTGCTGCACAAAAAATAATTAAAAATTCAGCTCAGGAAATAAAACGCCAGATGTAACATGATATAATTTTGTTGGAAGAACCAGAGTCTCAGGTGTATTTAAGAATCACCAGTTAATCGTTGTCTGTGTTTGATCAGGTTGAAGCTGATGTGCAGGGACCAATCGGATCAGACAGCGTTCGTATATAAACCTCTGGGAGTTCTCAAACGCAGCAGGATGGAGCAGACTACCAACGGTGTGACACACACCCACACACACACACACAACACCACAACACACACGATGTTCTGCACAACAACATGTGTAACTGCCTCTGTAGCTGTGGTACTTTACAGGTCACCAGATGTTATGTGACACAGAAACAGTGGTTTGTTGATCAGACCCAGTTTACACTAACCTAGTTTCTCAGTCTGAACCAAGCTTCATGGGTTTGTTTCATTTGTTCCGTTAGTTTTGTTTTTTTGTAATTTACATAAAGAACTTTCTCTGACTCTGATTGGTTTGTAGGAGGCTTGTTTTCCGTCGGGGGGGGGGGGGGGGGAGTAGTCTTTCTTTAAACTTTGTAAATGAGCAAAACAAACATTTTTTTTTGCTCGATACACAGAATCCAAACAGAAAGTAATCATAATGAACAACTTTATATTTAAATGTCTGTTGTCTTTTTGTCTGTGATCAGATTCTGGCAGCGATGACGAGCTGTTTGACGGACGGGACCTGGCACCAGTGAGGAAGAAGATGGGGCTGAACCAAGAAGAAGAAGAAGAAGGTGCAGAGAGACTTTGACTCAGTTAAACACCTCAGAGCCGTGTTCCTCCATCTGACCACAGAGGAATCATAAGAGATGATATTCATATACAGCCAATAACCTTCAACATTCAGTGTTTTCAGTTGTTCACATGGAAATAAACAGAAAGGATCATATATCTATACTGTTTATTAACATATCTATGTTGTTTTCACTAAACTGTCATTTCCTTCACTTGATTTTAGAGAAAATTCAGAGAACAGCGCCCCCTGTATCTGTGGATGAGTCTTTACCTCCGTCAGTCGCCAACACACAGTCTGTTGCAGGTGACTACGTCGACTGCACCGAGTCCAATGGTGAAGAGGAAGATGAGGAGGAGGAGGAGGAGCAGGAGGGACAGGGGGACATGAAACCGATGAAGGAGGAGGTGACAAAAGAAGAAGAGAACAAGATGGAGGCAGAAAACCAAGAGATTCCAAAGTGGGAGGACTTCTTCTCTGCAGAAATGCTGACTGACAGCCAGAACAGCCAATCACAGTCCTGCTGCTCCTACCCCAGCCCCTCCCCCTCCAAGATGACCAGCTCACAGACGCCCGAGCTTTTCAGTGATGAAGACGAAGAAGAAGAAACTCCTGAAAGCAACGACCACGAACCCTTCAGCCTGACCCTGTCGGCCTCCTTGTCCAATCATTCCTCCCAGAACATGGACTCGTGTTTCCCCGACACCTTGATCCTCCGCCCGGAGGGAGAACGAGGAGAAACAAGGACCAATACCGTCCCTCAGAGACAAGAGGAGGACGGGCTGATCGTCCAATCAGAGCCGGAGGAGCTGTCACACTCCCAGGCGTCCTCAGACTTTGACATTCCCTGCACGCCAGAGTCGAAGGCGCCACGACCAGATGAACTGTCCCAGCTGTACCAGGCGTTGGCGTCGGGGGAGGAAGACCTCCTCCGAGAAGGAAGTAAGGGCTTTAGTTGACTGAGATGAAGATGGACGTCGTGCTGTAAACTCTTAAACTCCAACTCCTCTGTGTGTGGATGGGACATGAACCAAACCAAGTATAAATGTTTCTCAGGGATCAAAACAAATGTTATTTAAATGTTTTAGTTTTTGTTTGTCAGGTTTTCATCCCTGTTTGTTTGTTTGTTTGTTTGTTTGTTTGTACACAACATGACAGAGTCCAGTGGTGGAACCGCTCAGGAAAGAATCCATTACATTCCGGTGCAGATCTCCTCAGGGAGGTTTGTTCCAATGAGGAAAATGGTGAAAAACATTATCTCACAAAGTTAAAGAAAGAGAAATATAATTCCTGAATCCGCACTCTGATCCAGATTCACACCCGAGTCCTTCCTCATCCTTCCACCAGGTTTCATGTGAACTCGTCCTCAAGTTTTAACATCTCACTCACAAACAAACAAACGGGTGAAAACACAACTTCCTTGTTGGAGGTGAATGTTGATGAGTTTCCTGTCGACCGACCAGCGGATCTGCCAATGAGCGACCGCAGCCTCCGCCATGTTTGAGATAATCAGCCGAGTGAGATTCAGTGTAACGGCTTCACAGCAGGAGGCGCCAGCAGGAACCTCCCAGAGGAGTCAGCAGTGGTCGGGATTCAAAACAACATGCAGCCTCCCGGAGCTTCACAACAAACCGTCTCTCTCACGGAGTCCTGGTTTGTTTCCACGTCCAGGAAAACGCACAAGTCTGTGAGCAAGGCATCAGGGCGGCCATGACAGGAGCCGGCGTCTCTCACAGAGGACGCAGAGGGACGACGTCCTCCACTGCTGCTGGTTCACATGTGAGACTCCTGATGAGACTGAGGGTGTGAAAGACGTCTGCAGGGATTCATCTGCTTCTTCTTCTCCGTCCATGGACCTCATCCCTCCATCACGTGCACGTCGTACCCTGCAGGTCACACAGAGGCAGGACAGACCACGAGCTAAAGTTCATTTCCAAGAAAAAGTCGAACTTTAAAACTGATTTAAATTGATTTGATGACAGAAAACAATGCACTTTACTTAATGACAATGTTCAGATGTTTGTCACAGCTGATTTAAAAACGTTGTGATTTAATCACCTTTAAGTTTTCACCCGTCTGTTTGTGTTTAGTTTGCAGGATTAAGCTAAAAGTGAGAAATGACTCAAAGTAGAATCTTTGCTGCAGATCCAGAGATTTGATTTTCTCTTTCTTTAACAAAATAAGAAGTTTATCAGTGTTGTTCTTGATTCTCAGAGATTAATTCAAGAATCTTGATGAAAACAATGTTTAGAGGGCTGATGTACTTTTTTATTCAGATACTTTCTGATAAGGACCAATTTAATGCAAAAATAAACCTCATTTTCTGCATCCTGTGACCTTTTTCTCTACTGCCCCCTTCAGGCAAATCCTTCAAAATGCTGAATCAGTCAAAAAAAAACAAAAAACATTTTGAACTTGTTCAGAATCACAGTAATCTAGTTATTAATCAAAAGCTCTATATGTATTTAGAAAGAACCAAATACATTTTGAGATGTTTTTAAACATTTCATTTACCAAACACAAAAACTCTAACGTCTCACACCACAAGTGTTTTGTTGCAGTATTTAAGTAAATTTACTTAGTTACACAGGGGCTGAATCCTGTACATAAACTGGTATGGGCCTTAAACTGCTGACACCACAGGTCTCATTAATGAAACACACACAAACACACACAGCATGCACAAAGACACACACACACCATGCACAGCATGCACAGACCTGGCTCTTCATTAGGATCCGTTCCCCCACAGCGGTCTCCTGAGGGACGCCAGGTCTGACTCCGTCTCTGGAGGACGACAATCTCATTAACATACATGTGAATTAGAATAATAAAATATAATAACACACACAAACACAAACGTTAGATAAAAACGCCAAAGCAAACCACAATGTACAGTTCCCATGCTCTTATGACCCCTTGAAGATTCAACAGGAAGCCGTGTGTGTGTGTGTGTGTGTGTGTGTGTGTGTGTGTGTGTGTGTGTGTGTGTGTGTGTGTGTGTGTGTGTGTGTGTGTGTGTGTGTGTGTGTGTGTGTGTGTCTTCTCTCTTGTGCACTTGCTGCCTCATGCAGAGACGGTAACTAAAGCAACAAAACAATAAACAAACAAACAGACTCGTCTGAAATGAACTGTTTTGTCAAAAGAGTCGAAAACAAAAACCAGACACAGTCGAACCCGAGCTCGTCCTCAGGGGCCCCGCCCACTTCCTGTTCATACCGCTCTATTCAAATTCACCTAGGGGGCAGTAGCGAGCCGCTCGTCAATGGAGATGATGCTAATGAATGCTAAGATGATTATTTACTCCTAATACAAGACGAAAAGGTCGAGTTGTAATTTAAACTGTACGATTGGTTTCTACTTGTATATAATTTGTATATAACATAAATCATAAATAAGAAATGTATATATGTGTGTGTTTGTGTGTTTGTGTTACCTCTTAGCACTCCGATTTGTAGTTGAGGGATGTTGCTCATGTCTGTCGGTAAACCCACATACACACCGCCATAGTTTCTGACACACACACAGACACACATTATATTTCACATTAATAAAGTGTAAAACATGAACGTGGTCTGAAATTAAAAAGTTTAACTCACAGTCTTTTTTCATCTTCAGGCAAGTCATTTGATCTGTCGACACAAACAGACACACATACACACCCACAAACACACACACACACACACATACATACACGCACACACAGACACAGACACACACAAACACACACACACACACACATTAATTCTGAAGTCAGTACATCTAAGTACAGGAAACATCAGAGAAAGGTCAAACAACAGTGACATGATATAACATTAAAAGTGTGTTTGAAAATGTGTGTGTTAGTGTGTGTGTGTGTGTGTGTGTGTGTGTGTGTGTGTGCACTCACACTTGGGTCGGAGTCTCAGCTCGACCTGATCACAAACAAACAGATGAACAAGATCAATCGTGAGTTAAATCATTAAATCATCAAACAGCAGGAAGTAAATAAATAAAAATAAAAGAGAAATTATTGAACAAATCTAAGAATATAAACTTCAAGTTATTGTTGATGTTACCATGGGAACACTGAGCCCTACAAATGGCTTTAAAACTTTATTTGTAGAACACAGATCTGAACATTTTTGGATTCTTAATAAGGTCGATGACTTCAAACCTCATTTAAATCAGGTCCCTGAACTGATGAGTTATTATTATTCTCAGAGAAATAATGGACAATATAAAAAAAACGCCTCATCTCACAATGTTAAAGAAAGAGATAAAACATTCCGGTGTTTTGCCAGAAGGTGGCAGTAGACTAAAGGTCACAGAGGATGCGAATGGTTCATCTTCCTGGGAGCATGAATTTGTCCAAATCTGAAAGTATGTGTATGAAAATAAAAGCACGTCCTTCAATGTATGATAAAAAAGAGAGGAACTTTCCCTCCGACAGATTTAAAGTCTCTTCTCTCGTCTTCACTAACTTTTTCTGTATTAATATTGATTTATCGTTTCTCACCTTCGTTGCTGAAGCTGCTGCCGTCTTTTTTGCTGTGGCTGGTGGTCGTCGCCGGGGAAGAGTTCCCACAGCCCATCTCTCACCCGACTCTGGAAAACCTCAGAGGGGAAGAAGAGAAAGAAACAAAGAAGAGAAAGAAGGAAAGAAGAGAGAGAAGGAAAGAAGAGAAAAAAGGAAAGACGACGAGGAGACAGGAGAGGATTTTTCCTCCCTTCACTCAGTTTCTGTCTCCTGGAGCTCTCAGCGTGAAGGGAGGATTAAAAAGACACCAAGAGAGGGGAGGGGAGGAGGAGGATAGAGAGGGGCAGGAAGCTGCAGGAGAGAGAGAGAGAGAGAGAGAGAGAGAGCGAGAGAGCAAAAGAGAGAAGCAGTGAGTTCATGCCTCCTGCTGCTGAGGGAGCTGAGTCTCTCCTCTGAGGCTCGTGGGTTCAAATCTCAGTTTGAAGGACGCACATCAGATTTGGAGAGAATCAATTTTTTTGGTGCATTTTTAAACAACTGCAGCAGGAAGTCTTCTTCTCTGTGAGAGAGGTGGATCATCTGAGAAGGTCTGTGAAGAGCGAGGAGCCGCGATGGAACAAAGTCAGAGCAGGGAATTCATGTCTATCGACTGTAAACAAAGATGGATGATGTTATCTTAACTTCCTGCCACTGTCCGGAACGAAAGCCAAAACATCTGGGATATGAATGATGCCATCTTGTGCGGTGATGGAACCTAAGTGTCCAGGTCCTGACAGCGCAGGCTCTCGACCAATCACGAGTGAGCCTCAGCTGTCAATCCTGACGTCTCAACTCATTTTTATACATCGTCAAATATTTAATTTATACCAAAATTATCAGAAACAAACATCAGTGTGATCAGAACGAGGTAAAAACTGACAGAATCCATCTTTTACAAAAATGCATATATCTTGTATAAGGCAGGTTTAAGACCTATACTGCAGCCGGCCACCAGGGGGCAAGACAGATGTTTTGGCTTCATTTATAAAAGCTGTCACGTCGTCCATCTTTATTTACAGTCACTACTCAAGAAGAGAACGTGGGCGTTGGCTTCATCGTTTACTAAAGTCTCAGTTTCTATTCGCCCAGACTGAAACACAACCCCAGACCTTTCAAAATAAAACAAGACCAGCAGCGTTTACACAAGTCTCTGATTAAGAGTCTGGAAAACTCCCGGTGTAACCAGGATGTTCAGCGTTAAGTTGAGAGGCAGATCTGACACTTCCTGTCGGTGACTGCGAGGTATATGTTGTCAAAGTGTCGTAGGTTTGGTCTGTGGTCACGAGAATCCGTCTGTGACAGCGAGAGCATCAACACAATCCACACGTCACCATTTGTCAGTTTTTTAATTTTTTTATTTCTCAACACGTTTCCTTCAGGCAACAAACTGAGATGTGAAGAAACATCAGACTCAAGAAAACTCCTCTGAGGTTTGAAGGTTTTTCTCTGTGAATGAAACCTGGAGTCGCTCCACGTGAACCAGGCACCGAGGACTCTTCATCATCGTGTTAACATCAAACAGAGTTTTAATATCAAACAGTAGAAAAGTAAAAAAACCTGATATTTGGCAGAAAATGTGCAGAAGGCTTCTGAGTTTCTGAGCCGAGGACGTACGCTGACCTCTGACCTCTGACCCAAACAGGAAATATCTCTTCACATAACTAGTTTGACTCTTGTTCAGTAATAATCTGTCGTCTGACTCTTCTCTTGTTCCATGAACTTAGTTCAGTTCAGATTGTAAAGGACTTTTTAATGTTTATATAAGTTGACCGGTTAATTTGTAATCATGCATCAATACCTTGATATTTAGGCAACATCTATTAATAACATTTACTTGAGTAACGTTGGTTTAAACTACAAAGTAAAACAAACATGTTCATAACTGAGTATTTTCCTGAAGTTGGATGTGCTGCACAGCTTCTGCCACCAGGTGGTGCCCTTGAGTTGCTTTTAATCTGACTTGTTTTTAAAAAATTCTAAAAAATTATGGTTATTTTTCTTGATATTTATACAGATCAGCTAAGTATTGATTATTGGTATATTATTTGTTGTTATATATTTTTTTATGTAAATTTTTAGTCAATTTAGTTTTTATTGTGATTTTATAAATATATAAAAAGGTGTTAAAACAGGAATTAACAGGAGAAATATAATATTCTCTTATGCTTTACAGTGAAGTGAGAAACTTCTCTTTAGGAACAAAGAAACACAAGTTGTAAAGTTTGAATGAATCCGTGTCCCAGTGTCCGTTTGTGTCGAGAGCCTGAAGACGTCTGAAGACGTCCAACCAGCGGAGGAGTGAATGTGATGAAACAGAACTCCTGTGTGAACTCGTCTGATGACTCAGCTCCAGATGCTCTGCTGTCGTGTAAATCAAACGCACCTCAGAGGAGTTCTGACGTGTGTCGCTCACCAGGTCTCTGAAGACTTCACGTCCTCATCTGGTTTTAAACCTTCTGTACAAACACACCAGCGTCCTGTGAGTGGTGACATTCTGCTGCTCACACGTGAAGTGACAGTCGAGCTCCACCTCACTTCATAAACCTCCGTCACAGAGAAGAGTCGGTGTTAAGGTCAAATCCTTTTTCCTCACGTGACCTTCTTCAGGTCAATAAACCAAACGCTTCCTCTTCCTGTGAGACGACTCCAAGCTGCACTCTGAGTTTCATTAGTGTATTTTTTCCTTCAATATTGAATTTGTTTTATTTTCACCAGCTGAGTAATTTCTCTACGTCAGGGAAAATCAAAGTAAAACGCAAAATTTATGTTTAACGTTAGATTCACATATGGAAACAGATGGAACCTTCTTTGCTTAAATAAAAGAGCTTAAAGGCAGAAGATGTGCATCACACCTGCCGGGTGAAGTCAACCTGTGCAAATCCTTTGTGTCAAGTTCAAGTGTCGAGTGAAACCTGTGAGTCCAAACCATAGGAAGCTGTTTCCACTCGAAGGCCCCGGGTGGGAACAGCTTCCTCCGGTGACAGACGGCAGCAGGTGCACACGTCCACGACGGCTCCTTGTGAACAGGAACCAGCAGGAACCTGAAGGAACCAGCAGGAACCTAAAGGAACCAGCAGGAACCTGAAGGAACCAGCAGGACCCTGAAGGAACTAGCAGGAACCTGAAGGAACCAGCAGGAACCTGAAGGAACCAGCAGGACCCTGAAGGAACCAGCAGGAACCTAAAGGAACCAGCAGGAACCTGAAGGAACCAGCAGGAACCAAAAGGAACCAGCAGGAACCTGAAGGAACCAGCAGGAACCTGAAGGAACCAGCAGGAACCTAAAGGAACCAGCAGGAACCTGAAGGAACCAGCAGGAACCTGAAGGAACCAGCAGGAACCTAAAGGAACCAGCAGGAACCTAAAGGAACCAGCAGGAACCTGAAGGAACCAGCAGGAACCTGAAGGAACCAGCAGGAACCTGAAGCAGCTCAATGGACAAGTTATAGAGTCTCTAACTAATACTAATGTGCATGTGTTCTGACTGAGGGGAGAACATGGGACCTCCACACAGAAAGACACCGGTCGAAGCCGGGACCTTCTTGCTGTGAGGGGACGGTGCTAACCGCTGTACCACCGTGACGTCCTTTGACCAATGATATCTGTTAAATTCACACGTGTGCTTTTCCATTTGTTCCTCAGCGTCCAGCTTTGAGGACGCGGTGGACTCGACCTTCTCCACTTCCTGTCGTGACCTGTGTTGTGATCCAGCCTCGCTCACGAAGCTGCGGGTGTGAAGGGCGAACCCCAGATCCTGGAATCAAACCCTCTGGTTGGACCAACGTGTTCTTATTGTTTGTTTCTCTGGAGGCTGACGCTTCGACCTTTGACCTTCTGCCGAGCGCCAGGCGGCTTCAGTCAGTCGCCGATCGGAGCGCCGCCGCGAACACGAGCGCCGTGCTCAGCCCCGCCCATGTGGGAGTGGCCACGGCGCTACCTCCCTCCAGGTTTAATGTGTAGTTACAGGTGGGGGTGATGGTGGGGGTAGCACTGGTGGGGTTAGCCGGGGGGGAGTTAGCGTTGGTGCGTTGCAGCAGGAAGTCGTGTTTCATGGCGGAGTACCGGTCGGGCCCGTACGGCACGGTGAGAGTCTCCGTCAGAACCTCGTGACCCGGGTACGTCACCTGTCAATCAAAGAGACCAGAGTGTCACATGAGAGTGTAGCTGTAATGAGCAGATTCCACCACCAGAGGTCACTGTGAGTCTTACTGTGAAGCTGTAGGTCCCGGGCAGCAGCAGTCTGAAGTATTCTCCGTGTCGGTCGCTTCGGAACGGACACGTGTTCTTACGACCTTTGACCTCCACAAGGGCGTTCTGCACCGGCACCCCGGAGCCGTCAAACACACGACCTTTGACCCCTGAACACAGACAGACATACAGAGAGTAGTGAGAGACAGACAGACAGACAGATGGACAGACAGACATACACACACAGACAGAGGGAGGGAGGGACAGACAGACAGACAGACAGACAGACAGACATACACACACAGACAGAGGGAGGGAGGGACAGACAGACAGACAGACAGACAGACAGACAGATGGACAGACAGACAGCAAGACAGACAGACAGACAGACAGACAGACAGAGGGACAGACAGACAGACAGGTACAGACAGAGGGACAGACAGACAGACACATAGACAGACAGATGGACAGACAGACAGGTACAGACAGATGGACAGACAGACAGACAGACAGACAGACAGACAGACAGACAGACAGACGGACGGACGGACGGACGGACAGACAGACAGACAGACAGACAGACAGACAGACAGACAGACAGACAGACAGACAGACAGACAGACAGACAGACAGAGGGAAAGACAGACAGACAGACAGACAGACAGACAGAGGGACAGACAGACAGACAGACAGACAGACAGACAGACAGACAGACAGAGAGACAGACAGACAGACAGACAGACAGACAGACAGACAGACAGACAGAGAGAGGGAAAGACAGACAGACAGATAGACAGACAGACAGAGGGACAGACAGACAGACAGACAGACAGACAGACAGACAGACAGAGAGAGGGACAGACAGACAGACAGGTACAGACAGAGGGACAGACAGACAGACACATAGACAGACAGATGGACATACAGACAGACAGGTACAGACAGAGGGACAGACAGACAGACACATAGACAGACAGATGGACAGACAGACAGACAGGTACAGACAGAGGGACAGACAGACAGACACACACACACACACAGACAGACACACACACACACACAGACAGAGAGAGGGACAGACAGACAGACACATAGACAGACAGAGGGACAGACAGAGAGAGGTACAGACACACAGACAGACAGAGGGACAGACAGACACACAGACAGACAGAGGGACAGACAGACATACACACACAGACACACAGACAGACAGAGGGACAGACAGACACACAGACAGACAGAGAGACAGACAGACAGACAGACAGACAGACAGAGGGACAGACAGACAGACAGACAGACAGACAGACAGACAGAGGGACAGACAGACAGACAGACAGACAGACAGACAGACAGACAGACAGACAGACAGACAGACAGACAGACAGACAGACAGAGAGAGGTACAGACAGACAGACACATAGACAGACAGATGGACAGACAGACAGGTACAGACAGGTACAGACAGGTACTGACCCAGGTGGACCTGCTGGATGAAGGCCAGCAGCGACTTCCTGTTGTCCGCCCACAGAGCAGGAAGTTCACTGACTGGAGGAAACTTGCAGCAGGAAATTTCCAGAGTCAGCTCCAGACACTGAGCCCACACGTAGTTGTAGTCCTGCATCCCACCTGAGGACACACAACCACAACATCACCACACGGCAAAGACATACAACTGTCCGAGGAGGATTCAGCTCCTGATGAAATCCTCCTGAACATCTGGATCTGAGGTCAAGACACTGACCTTCCAGAGGATACCACAGGAATCCGTTGGTGATGCCGTCTACGAAGGTCGCCCCGACATCGCAGCCGCCCCCCCGGTGCATGGAGCCGTGGTTGTGGGAGTAAACCTTCGCCAGGTTAATGAACACGTCGTCATCAGGGGCGATGCTGGCCCCGCCCACCTGCTCGCTGCCTGGAGAACACAGAGATTTAGAAACATCACGTCCCCCACTGGTTTGGAAGCTGCCTCCAGTTTGACAGCCATCTTGTTTTTTTTAAACCAGACGTGACCATGGAGCTGAGTGTGTGTGTGTGTTGATTGTGTGTGTGTGAGTGTGTGTGTGTTGATTGTGTGTGTGTGAGTGTGTGTGTTTACCCCCGTTGCTGTTGTCGTAGGGGTAACTGGCCACCAGAGCTCCTCCATGAAGATTTGCAGAGAGAACGAAAGTCTCAGTCTTCAACCAGCCAATCACAGCCCGGACCTGAGACCCAGACAGAAAACTTCTTATTACAGATATGAAACTGACACGAAGATGAATATGATCCCTACATATTATTATTTATAAGGTTTATAATGTTATTTCATGAACTGAAAAAAAAAATCGAAACGTTTGAACAAATAACAAATAACAAACCAGGTTTAAAATTATTTCCATATCTATCACTAAACCTATTGAACAAATTAACATATTTATGAACTTCTCCTTTTTCTCTTCTCTACTGTGAATTCAGATTTTCTTTTTACAAAGAGGCATTGAAACCACAAATTCGTATTCCACCTCCAGCAAATTCAAGTTCATAATAATAACAGATGATTTAAATTATTCTGAACTTTGACGTCAGGAGTAATTTGACCTCTGACCTCTGCCTCCCTCTTCTCCTCATCAGGCTGCTGTTGCCGTCGCAGACCAGCGAAGGCGTCGGGGAAGTTCCTGTTCAGGTCGACGCCGTTATGATTGAACCTGAAACAGACACACAAACGTTCACTGGACGAATACAGTCACTCTCCGTCGCCCCCTGCTGGTGGAGTTTCACACTTCATATCCTGAAGTTAATCTTCAGCGGCGCCAAGAGAATTTGATTTATGTCAGTAAAACTAAATCAAAATATTCAGAGACTCAAACCACTTTACAGTCTGAATTTATACACACACACACACACACACACAGACACACACATATTTACAGTATGTGAGTCAGGGACTCACATACTTCATGGGAAGTGAGCAAATACAAATACACACACAGAGTTTCCAGTTCATTAATAAAAGTCAAAACACTTTTAATGAGACAATTAAGATGTTTTTACTTTAATCTGTGTGTGTGATACTGATCTACAGTGTGTGTGTGTGTGTGAGATACTGATCTACAGTGTGTGTGTGTGTGTGCGTGTGTGTGTCTGTGTGTGTGTGTGTGTGTGTGTGTCTGTGTGTGTGTGTGTAAGATACTGATCTACAGTGAGTGTGTGTGAGTGCTTGTGTCTCTGCTTTCCTGCTTATTACCGTGTTGTGGGCGTTGGAGTGTCACATAGTTGAGTCTGTTCTCAGCAAACGTGTGTGTGTGTGTGTGTGTGTCTGCCGTCTCACAGTATTTAAAGTCTTACGTTGACATTTGGAATGACACACACACTCATGTATTATCTAACCATAAGACCCTCAAGCTACTATTTGAAAGTTGAGTAGTACAAGTACACATGTAACATGTATTATGGACTGAAATAACTTTTGAGTTGAAGTTGTACATCATTTTATGTGTAGTTTACGAACGTCAACACAGGAGGATTATTTCTACTCAAGGTTAAAGTTCAATAAACAAGTGAGGAAGACGGTGGCGTCATGAGGAAGATCAGAATGTCAGAAAGCTGCTTTTAACTGCTGCTCCACCTGACCACTGAAACTCTTGTCTGTTGTGTGTGTGTGTGTGTGTGAGTGTGTGTGTGTGTGTGTGTACCTGCCCTGGCTGTACTGGCAGTGTGTACCGGCCTCGTCGAAGCCGTCAGGGTTCATCGTGGGGAGGACGTGGATCCGGGTGCTGTTCAGCAGCTGCACCGACCAAGATTCATTGCTGCGGTAACCACGCACCAGGTCGTCCACGAGCTGGAGCAGCAGCACACGGCCGAGAACCTGCACACACACACACACACACACACAGACACAGAGACACACACAAGCACACACACAAGCACACACACACAAACACAGTTGGGTTATTTCCTGGAGCCTGAACTCTTCCAGGACTTCACCCTACAATTTGTTTTTTCCGAGACCATTTCCAGTTTCCAGTTTGAAAGCACAACGCCTTTTTTAAAGCTCTCACTCGAAACGCTGCTGGTAATCGTGTCCTGCTTGTGCTCAGATTCACTCTGCTTGTGCTCAAACTCTGCACTCAGACATTTTGTTGCCTGCATTTAGAGTTCATGCGCTCCCGCTTCAGCTCTTCTCCTCGTGCTAACTCTGTTTTCTAGTTTGGTCTGAAACATCTGCTCTCAGATTCTCGATGCTCGACCAATAGGATTCCAGGTGTGGTGAAGACGAATTTGCCATTTTGTAGTGGTGTCCGAAAGTGTTCTATATATATATCTAAACATCCGAGCTCAAGTGCAGAGTTTGACAAGCTGAGTAAATGTAAACACACGGAGGGACTGAGTGGTTTTTCAAGTGGAACCAGTGAAGTATCTGAACATGAAACCAATGAGTTCTGCTCTCAAACTGAAAGATCTCACACAAAGTGTTGTAAATCAAATAGAGTCAGTTTATATTTGTATAGTTGAAGATAAATATGGTTAAAGTGCAGTAAAGTTCGATTGTGTGGAAACTTTAAAACAACTATCAGACGTGTTCTTGTCACTGCTGCTCAGCTTCATTCATTCATTTCTTATCTTTTTAGTTTCTTTTGACGTGACAGGATGTTTCTCTTCTATTTACATGTTCTCTCCTGACGACAGGGAGAGAGAGAGAGAGAGAGAGAGAGAGAGAGAGAGAGTGACAGCGAGCGGGGGAGGAGGTGGTGTTGTCGTGAGTCACAGAGGAATCGAGAGATGAATCAGACGAAGAAAGAAGAAGAAAAACTTTGTGAATGAATGAAAGCCTCAGGAGGGAGAAGGAGAGAAGGGTGGGAAACGTGCACACAGACACACACAGACACACACGCACACACACGCACACACACACAGACACACACACACACATACAGACACACACGTTTGGACTCGCTCTGCCTCCGGCCATCATTTTGTTTTCCTCCATCACTCGTCTAAACGGTCTCTCCCTTTTCTACCTCTGCTTCCGTCACTCAAGGAAAACGCCCGTTTGTTTTTCCTACACTTGTGACCTCATAGGAAAAGTCTGTTGATATTTTGATTATTGTCAATAAATTAATAAAACAATAAATGTCTCTCAGAAACAAGTCCTGTGTTTATTCAGCAGCTGATGAATCTTCACTCTTCTCCACCTCTGAACCTTCAGTGTCAGGATCTCACGGTGTCACATGTTCCTTCTTCACCACAAACACACACATCGGAGCCTCGTTCACACAATTAAAAACGTGAAGTTTAGACAACAGGATCAAACCGGAGCAGTGATGTTTACGTGTCTGTGCATTAGCAGGGCTGGGGGGTGGGGGGTGGGGGGGGCACCACGATGAAACACTAACAGAGTGAGGACAGTTACTTTGAGAAAACACAGGAACCTGGCTCGCCCTTATTTCCTGTGGGCCACACACGCACACAAACAACAGACACAAACACACACAAACCACACACACACACACAGACAACACAATCACTTCTCAGAAAGCAAGATACTGAGAAGATCAGTGTCGACAGGTGGAGGACGACTCGCTCCATCTCATCGCTGCTCTTTGCTCATAGTGTTTCTAAAACTTTGTAACTACAACTAAACTTATTTATATATAAACAACAACAGAGTAGATATAAGATGAGCTGTGACTCATATCAGCGGCCGCACAGCAACACGACTGGTTTAACGTGTTCACCTCCAGCTGTTGGGTTGAGTCCCAACATTTAGACATGAAATCTCTCCGTGTTTTCACTTCTTGTCGTCATTACCTCTGACAAACAGTTTGTCAATGAAGTGCCGTGGAGCGTGGGACACGTCGGGGCTGGAAGGACGAATCTGCTCGTATGAGACTTCGTTCTTTTGGCTAAAGCTTCATCATTCCTCTTTTTCCTTCTGAATATCAGACGAGCTACTTCAAAATCTGTCCACACGCGCTCCGTCCTCACAGACTGCAGGAAACCGAGTACAAACGGGCCTTGTTGGGAACGACAGCTCCAGCGAGCGCAAGCGGGGCCGAAATAAACAAATAGAAATATAACGTGATCCACCTCCGTGACTGTGGACGCGTCTCGGTTCAAACAAGGACGTTAGGTTTGTTCGCCAGCGTCGCAGGAAATAACTCCGGTCACACACAAAGTTATTTTGTGGGAACTGCTCACGTCAACACACTCAACAGACAACGATCTCTGCACGACACCTTTTTCAGCTTTTCCACCGAGGCTGCATTCCTGCTGTTAAAGAGTGTGTGTGTGTGTGTGTGTGTGTGTGTGTGTGTGTGTGTGTGTGTGTCTGTGTGTGGACGCAGTGAAAAGGCCTCTTTCTGGAAGTTTTCCTCAGTAACCGACACACTCCGCTGACTGTGTTTGCTGACTGTGTGTGTCTGTGTGTGTGTGTCCAGGCGTGACTTGTCTATTTAAGGACATTTCCACTGACTTTCACACACACAGACACACACAGACACACACACACAGTGTGATCAACCATTGCATGTTACCGTGACAATCAGATTCTGGTCGGAGGTCTTAGAGTTTCTCTGAACTCAGATTTTTACCTAAAGTTTAGTTTCATCAAAAAGATTTGATCATAAAGTTTCTGAATTCTGATTCTATGGTCGTGATTTAAATGTTTCTATTTGCTTTTAGATTATTTTTTTTGAGAACTCTCCTCCTCCCTCTCGGAGAATCTGCTGATTTCAGGATCTGATTCATCGAGAAACAGGAAGTGAAGACTTCAGGGATCTGACACCAAACATCAGCTACACAAACTCACAAGCTGCGCAACTGTGGACATGTTCCTCACATGTTCCTCACAGGTTCCTCACAGGTTCCTCACATGTTCCTCACATGTTCTTCCCATGTTCTGTGTGTGAGCACAAACGTCTGAGTCAGTGACTCTGGACGTTTTCTGCAGCCTCCTGGTAAACTTGACTTGGAGTTGAAATCAAACCAACAGGAGGAGTTCACCTGAGTTTGAGGTTTAATGTTCTGCAGCAGCTGAGAATCATTTGCTTCACTGAGGAATTCATGAATCAATACATTTGTTTTTTCTAATGTTGACTCAGCCCACTGTCCGTTTCCATCAGGGTAACACACACACACACAGAGAAACGCACACTCACACACACACACACTCAGAGAAACACACACTCAGAGAAACACACTCACACACACACAGAGAAACACACTCCCACACACACACTCAGAGAAAGAAACACACACACACACTCAGAGAAAGAAACACACACACACACACACACACACACACACACACACACACACACACACACACAGAGAAACACACTCCCACACACACACTCAGAGAAAGAAACACACTCACACACTCAGAGAAACACACACACACACACACACACAGTCTGTCGTCTGAATACAAAAGTGGAGAGAGTCTGACTTTCAATGGCTTTTGTTGATCTCTTTAGTCTCTTTTTATTCCTGCTTCCTGTCGACAGGGAGGGGTGTGCGTGTGTGTGTTTGTGTGGTTGTGTGTGTGTGTGTGTGTGTCTCACCTCGTTTCCATGCATGTTGGCCACATATTTGAACTCTGGGATCCCGAGGGTGTGACTCCGAGGACTTAGACCCAGAACCAACACCCACAGCTGCTGACCTGAGAGACAGAGTGAACTCAGTGTCAACGCTCACACAGGTCACAGGTCACATGTTACAGGTCAAAGGTCACATGTTACATGCTACAGGTCATATGTTAGACTTTGTACATCTGGTTTGTTTCTCCTGAGGAAACTTAAAACACAAAAACTATTAAAACTTTGACCTGATGATGGTTGGCACTTGGATACAGCATCATCACAGACCTCTGTGTGTGTGTGTGTGTGTGTGTGTGTGTGTGTGTGTGTGTGTGTTCCCGACTTCTTATAATACGATCCCGATCGAGAATCACCACCAGAGTTTAAAATCACTTTCTCACACTCGAGGGTGATAATTTAAAGTTTGCAGGAAACAGCCGATGACAGATTTTACAGTTTTACGATTTGATTGTTGTTGATTTTTAAGAGAAGTAAAAGTTTCCACGCGTGAACACAACTTCAGGCAAATGTGTCAGAGCAGCTGATGAATGAAGGACTGCAGGCCTCAGCACGTCAGAGACACACACACACACACACACACACACACACACACACACACACACACACACACACTTGTAACTATCGTAAAATGTGTGAAGGAGTCATCGGGGAAACATGAGAGAAAACCTGGCAGCCGACAGACGAGATAACACACACACACACACACAAACACACACACACAGATAATCTGAGCTAATCTAGGACACCAGCTGGCCTGCGTCCAAACCTGTGTGTGTGTCTTTTTGTGTGTGTGTGTGTGTGCCATTAGCCAGATTAAGTTGTCCCAGATTAAATTAACCTCAGTTTGTGTTACTGTTATATGATCCCAACACCAACAGACACACACTCAGGCAGTGTCATGGTTGCTATAGGGACTGACACTTGATACTTTATCAGTCAGCCATCATCTGTGTGTGTGTGTGTGTGTGTGTGTGTGTGTATGTAAATGAACCTGCCTCTCTCTGTATGTCTAACTTAAATTCGCAGGACGAAAACCATTTGACTTGCAAATCACAAATAGATTTATACGTCATGTCCCGCCTCCTGCTGCTCTACAGGCTCCGCCCCTGCTGCTCTACAGGCTCCGCCCCTCGCCTGGATGTGTCCACATGTTCCTGTTTGAACGAGTCGGACCCAACAACCTACTGCTGCTGCTCCACAAACACAAACTACACAACATGTCTGGACACTAGTTCTGTAAACGGCCACAGAAAGTGAAACATCGTCTGTAAGAATTCCAGAAACACGGAATTACGAACACGTCCAGAAAACGTCCCGTACGTCCCAACGTCATATTTCACGTAAGTCTACGAAGAATATTTGGGGAGTTTCAGCATTTTATTGTCTAAGTGAATCGAATACTAATAATGAAGGAATGATCGTGAGCAGCACCTCTGACGGACTGGCCGATGCTGTACACGTGTGCGATGTCGGGGTTGGAAGTCTCGATCTGATGGAGGTACTGCTCGATCTCACGGTTGTTGTGATAACGGAACTCCAACGACGAGGTGGGGGAGAGGACGAGGAAGGGCAGGAGGAAGAGGAGTGATGACATCACTGCAGTGCGACCTGTAGGAGGAGAAAACAGAGAGGGTGGAAAAAACGACAAGAATAAGAACTGAACGCTCGTCAGGTTAATGTGGGAAGAAAAACTAAAGAGAGAAATGGAATCTAACTGATGATTAGTTCAATATTTGATGTGTTGTCTGATATTAAATCTGATTGTTGCTCATTCGCTAATTTTTTAACTAGGAAACTAAATATTACATTACATTACATTCCGACAAAGGTTTTACTCTTTTCTGAGGTTTCAGAAGATAAAGGAAAGAACTATTTCTTGAAATCAAACCAGTGCTGGACCAGTTTCTTCTACTGGTTTTAAATGAAAGTTGTGATCCGTAAAGTGATTCTACGCTGACGACAAACTGCTTTACCTTCCAAAAAACAGATTATCATGATTTACAGAATTATCTAATGACATCAAATGATAGATGGAAGCAACTTCAAGGCATCTAGAACCAGAAACATAGAATTTGCCGAGAAATATATAGATATTCAACATAACAGTAGTCAGGGGAAAAAAGTTTTTAGGTTCCAAAGTATAACATCTTGTATAATAATACATTTTTTTACAGAGAAAATAGGTTTTAGCAAATAACTCCACATGAACTTTTTCTGTCAATCATTGAACTTCAGTATTTTGACAGTTGAATAAGTGAGTTTCCAGCCTCTCAGGTATAAAGACGTCCTGTCTGCATCATGATGATGATGAAGATTGAACCTTTGGCCTCTTCCTCCTGCTCAGCCTCTGTTCAGGAATTCCAGTGGTGTCGTGTGAGACAGTAATTACAGGTGTGTGCAGCAGTTTGTCTGAAGATCCCTCGAGGAACCTTCTCCCCGGGTTCGTTCACTTTATCTCACTTGTCACTGAGAAGCTGAGGGAAACTCTTCTCCAGGTTTCTGTGAACTTAAGCTGCTTTAGTTTCAGTGTGTTTGAGCTGATTTAATCCATTTTGTGCTTCTTACTACATCCCCTGAAAACTTTACATTAGATCTAAAAATGAGTCAATATAAAAATATAGATATTATAAAAGTTGAACAAACATAAGAGACATTATCTAAATGTACTGGAAACATAATCAACCTTTTATCTATCTCGCATTTATACGGTGAAAACAGTATCTACACATTTAGATAAATAGCTAATACACAACCTCTGGTGTTTCCAAGACTGAGCTTTGGTTTCTTTAGCTTTTACAGCTAATTGTTTTATTAGTTGTTTACAATTAAAAAAGTTATTTCCCACTGTTTTACAAAGCATCGGATGGAAACATTTATTTTTAGATTCTTCTAGTTTAATATTTAACTTCAGTGTTCCTTCTTCTTCTGGAGCACATTTAGTTATTCACAGAACTCAACTGTTTTCAATGATTTATTTTGCGAGGGTGTTTTATTCTCTGAGTTCAGTTTGTTAAAATAAACGAGATGGACCTTAAAACTTAAACAATATATAAATATAATAACTCCCAGCACAGGAATGTTCATGTTATAGATGCTGCAGGAAAACAGCAGGTCATTAGATCTAATACCACTTATATCACAGGTGATTCATATATAACAATATTATTCGTTATAATCAAATAACTCCTGTGTATGAAGTTATCAGAGTCTCTCACCTTCAGCACGTGACATCTTATCACAGATGAATGTTCCCGAAGCAGCTGATCGATCGATTCGATCAGTTTCTGATCGAGATCCACAGTAACACGTCTGTCCGCTGCCTGTCGGTGGCTCGTCGAGAAGGATCCGAACCGAACCGAACAACCGAACCGAACAGAACCGAACAGGACCGACCAGGACCGACCAGCAGTGGAGGACGAGACGAGTCCGTGTCGCTTCTTTCAATGAATGTTAGTTTTACACCAGCGGCTCTGCCGGTCTGTGAGGGGCGGAGCTTACAGCGTGTGTGTGTGTGTGTGTGTATGTGTGTGTGTGAGTGTGTGTGTCTGTGTGTCTGTGTGTGTGTCTGTGTGTGTGTGTGTGTGTCTGTCTGTTAGTGTGTGTGTGTGTGTTTTCTACCTCCATCACATTAAACTTCTAATATTTGTTCAAAAGTAACAGAAATTATTTAAATTTTAAGTTACATATTTGTGAAAGATGTGGAATTTCTTACAGGTGAAGTAAAGAGTAAAAACCAAAATGGACGCCAAACTTCTCCTTCAATTTGGAACAAATATAATTGTGTCCTTCCAGGGTTGGTAAGGGAGGTGGAGGAGGTGAAGGAGGTGGAGGAGGTTGTAGAGCTCTTTGTAAAGGTTGCAGACCTTGTAGGAGAGATGTTTGGTCATTGATGAGGAACCTTAGAGGTGAAGGGTCCTTGAGGCTGGAGGTGACCTCGTGGTGCTTGTATGGGTCTGTACTTACACTGAGGTCTGTGGTCCTTAGAGAATCTGGGGCTTCAGGAGTGTTGTGTTCGTTGAGATTTTGAAGGAGTCTCTGAGGAGGTTGTAGAACATTGAGGTTTAGGTTCCTTGAAGAGAGTGAACCTTCTGGAGGAGTTTAAACTAAGAGTGCTTCTGTCCTTTAGGAAGCTAGAGACCCAGAACAGGTTCCAAATGAAATGTTTTGAGTTTGAATTTAAAATCACTTTAAATTTAATTCAGTCTTCATGTTATTATTAAAACAAATGTAAAGTTATAACCAGTAGCTTGGCACTCAGTATAAAAAAAGTAAATAATTACTTTATTAATTACATTCATTGTTTATGAAACATCAGACTCTCCATTTTTACTTTGATGATTGGCCAACAAACAGTAAAGTGTAAGTCGCTTTATTATAACTCTATATTTAACTTCAAATGGCAGATGTAAGATATGTGGTTCATTTATTTTTGTAAGAATAAGAATGAAAAGAGGAATAAAGTGATTCTACAGAAATAATCCAGTTTGCTGTGATAGCATTTTGGCGCCATCTGCTGGCTGTAACTTTAAACTACAACACATACAATGTCCTGAAAGAACATTTTATTTTTAAGGAACAATCTTGAATGATCACGTCTCTGTAGTAACTATAGATGTAGAGGCCTGGTAGTAAATAGACCAGTAAATAAATATTGTCCTTGAGGAGGTTCTGGGTCTTTGAGTAAAATGAATGGACACAGAAAATGCTTCTGAGGTTCCTGTGAGGGTCCAGTCGTCCTTCAGGAGACTTTAACGTCCTTAAAGACGTTGTTGGAGTCCACAAGGACGTCTGAGGCCTCACAGAGGACATCTCAGTCCTCAGAGGTCGTTAAAGCATTGTGTCATGGAAGAGGTTGTAGGCTCCATGCAGAAGCTCGAGGGACCTAAGAGGGATGAAGTCCTTGAGGAGGCTGTAGCCGTCTCTTACAAGGATGTGAGGTCTTTAGATTTAAGGGTCCTTGAAGCGATGTCAACGGAACGGGTTGGGTTCTAAAGGGAGGCGGCAGGAGGCCTTGATCCAGGAAGTGAGTTTGAGGAGGCAAGAGGAGTCTATGACTAGTGTGTTAGAGAAAGGATGTGTTTGAAGGGAGGGGGGGTTGTCAGGGTCCTTGAGGAGGATGGACGGGTAGAACTCTCCTTGAGGAGGTTGAAGAAGAAGAAGGTCTCAGTTTGTTGGTGCACATCCATCATATTTAGTTTGTATGAAAGTGCAGGACATGATGTTTTTGTTTCTCAACTACGATAACACTCATTAGTGGAAACATGTGAAAACTCTTTCTTCTTCTTCTCCCAGTCGGATCCGAGCTGAATCAGTATTCTGTCTTCTGCGTCTTCAGCATTAAAGTGAACCGACAGCACAGAAAGTGTTTTTAATCCTCTGTCTTGTACGTTGAGGTAATAATGTCAGAGTAATTGTGCCTCGGGGGGGCGGCCGGCTGATTGACAGCTCATTTAAGAAGACACGGTCAAGGAGATGAGAGGCGAGGCTCAGAAACAGGAAGTTAATGAAGCTGCAGGGGAGATGGACAGGTACAACATCACTGATACACACGTCTGTCTCCTGGAAACTGAAATCTCATTTTGTAAAACACGACAACGCTGATTCACCCGATTTCTCTGAGGACAAAACACTGAAGAAAGAAAAATCTTCCATTCACCTGAAAACTTTGAGACAGAAATTAGTGGAGTTTATGAAAATAATCAGCCTCAGCTGGATTTCAGAGGTTAAAATGGATTCAGGATTTTCAAGAGAAGCCTTAAAGAGGTTTTTATTGAGATGATGCAGAAACCAAACCAGAGCGAGAGAGACGAAGTGAGAGAGACGGAGTGAGAGACACTGTGGGAGACAGACAGACAGAAGGAGGACAGACAGGTAGAAGAGAGACACGTCTCCATAGAGTTAATCTGTTTGAGATAAGACTCTAAGTCTTTGAGCAGCAGAAGAAATCTGAAATCCGGAGCATCACATTTCCATAATCTGCCTCATATCCTAACAAGCAGCCCCCCCAACACGCTCCCCCTCCCATCATGCACCTGGCCTCTGACACATTACCATAATCCATCGAGCCTGCACAGACTTTGAGATGTGGTTTTGTGAGGAAGGGAAGCGTTTACATGTCAACTAACTTTTTAAAGCACATTCATCTCACTTCAACGACTAAAATCATCATTCAAACCTGTTTCTGGACAATTTGACCTCATTTAAATTTAAATTTTGGAACTGAATTGATTAAATATCACAAATTAAAGTGTAAAAATACAAATCGTCTTAGTAAATAAGTAAATAGGGACATTTTTTATTAGTGTGGCCTCTTGTTGTTGTTTCGTCATTTTTCCATCTCTGTATTTTAAGCCCTCAACTATGTCTTGTGTATAAATTAAAGGTTGAATGAGAAGTTCTGTGTTTCAGCATCGAACTTGTGATGTCTGCAGACTCTTCTTCCCACATATGAAGTAATTGCAGTTCCAGTAACGTGCAGTTTGACCTGTTGGTCTCGTCCCTGCACTGATACTGGACCTGAAGCAGGAACCCAGCAGCAGGTTAAACTCAAAGTGAATCCAGCAGCCGTCAGTCACTCGGGTCGGCCGCTCCACTGCAGCTCCTCACATTAAAGTTGCATGAAGCCAAAGTCTGTTAAGCAGCTCTCTCTCTCTCTCTCTCTCTCTCTCTCTCTCTCTCTCTCTCTCTCTCTCTCCATTCTGCAGGTTTCACTTTCCCCTGAGTCGCTTTCTGCTCGTAAACCCTCTTTGGTTTGTGTCGTCCATCTTTCAAACGTCTCTGCTGCTCATGAGCTTCCACACGTCAGCTGGACAAATGAATCCAGAAGAGAACGTCTCCTCTCACGAGTCCTAATGATCCACTGGAGTGTTTTGAAATGTGGTTTCATTACTTTGACCTCGGTGAAGGATCTGAACACTGCTGCTCTGGGGTGTAATGAACACCGTGGCCTGTAGAGGGTGCTGGCATGACTTCAGACTCTATTGTTCTCTCGTCTGCTCAACTGTGAGCAGCGCACAAGGTATTATCAGTAATTTAATGTGAAAACAGAATTAATTCTCTAATTGTGATTTCTGCTGTGGTTCCTAATGGACTCTCTGAGTTTTTAAGATTTAAAATAAAAAGAAGGAAATTTGATACGTTGAAATGGTTTAAAGGTCAAAGTGAATCGGGAGAATAAAGTTGTTTATTTATTACATATGTTCCATCACCAAAATCATAAGGTTTGATATTCTGCTCTGTAATTTTAAGTATAAGGTCAGATGTATAAATACCTCAAAATTAAACTGCACCTCAGAGATGAACTGACCTTCAGGAATAATGGTTGTTTTAAAATTTCTCAGTATAACGTTAATTATTGATGGGTTCAGGTGCAGGTAGTTTTATTGCCTTCAGACGAAGTTGGGCTAATGTTTCCCTTTGTTTCCAGTCTTTGTGCTAAGCTAAGCTAAGCTGTGGCTGTCCAAGTCCCAGTGGCATCGATCTTATCAAACGCTAATAACTGCGTTTCCTCAAATGTCAAACTTTTCCTTTATAGATTCACTTTAGTATTTAAATCACATCATTCAAATAAAGATGTAGTAAACAAACTGTGTGGTTTTAAACGCCCTGCAGCACGTTGATGGTTTGAGGTTCTGTGCAGAATCACAGATGACAGAGTGTGTGTGCGATTATTATAACTCAGAAGAATTTCTCACCTGGGCGTTGTCACATAGTTCAGTTAAAAGCTTGTATGAGGACTTTGCTTCGACTTGTTACTGGAAGTGTGACAAACTGGTTCTTATAAACGAGTTTGACAGAGGAGGATGACGAGGAAAAGTCTCACATTTGACTGGATATAAAAACAGACAGGGTCATTTCCACCAGCTCGAGCTGCTGGAGACAGAAACTCAGTTCCACCTGGGAAAACAACAAACTTCAGTAAGTGACTTTAACTGTATTTAATATTGTTATTTAGTTATTTTTAATACTGTTTGTTACACTTTTGATTACGAGTCTTGTGAAGTCCTCACTATCTGTCAAAGTTAGATTATATCACGACAACAGAAATGATTCTGATTTGCTGACGGGAGCTAATAAATGTCTTGGTGTAAACAAAAGTTTAACCTCATTAAAGAATCAACAGGAAAACAAACTGTATTTCAATTTTAGAATAAGAGATTTTCTCTGACCTTTAAATAGCCGATAACCATAGGAACAAAGGTGAGACACCAAACACAATTACTTGTTGTGCATTAATGCATAAAACGTGATACCATAGAATGGTGTGCCTTTCGGAATTCAATAAATTTGGTCATCAAAATAAAATATTAAATATTAATACTAAATCATAACTTTAACTGATTAAAGTTACTTCGGGGCACCGCCCTTCAAAGGAAGGGAAAAGATAGCCAATTTATTGATTAAGTCTCATAAAAGTAATAACTACAACTTTTGAACTCTGATTAACAATTCAATTAATAACAATCATCAAAATTACCATGTAGATATTCAGCTAATTTGAAGGATATGGAGTTCTTGACAGTGTAGAGGTTGGCAAAGTTCACTTATGCAACATTAATGAAAAAACATTTGTGAAAGAAAAACTATTTTTATGAATATAATAAAGCATAAAAACTAGAGCTGTGAAAAATAACGCGTTAAGATTAAATTACAGGATTAATTCGTTTTTTTTTTAAACGCATTTAACGCATGCGCAGAAGGACCTTCCAATATACCCACAATTCCACCCACTCTGCACTAGTCGCCGCTCTAATGAGCGGAAAAATAGACTCGACGCCGAAATGATCGCTTCACGGCGCTAGGCAGCCGCGGCGTGGCGCGGCGCTTCGGCGGCCGGTGTGACCAGCACAACGGTTTAACATGGGAGTGGATTGGTTGGCGAGGGGTGTTCAAGTGGAATGTACGGTGGCCCTGAGAGCTCAACGAACAGCAATTTAAGAAAACACATGCAAGTTGACAAAACACATGCAAGTTGACAAAACACAAGCAAAGTAAGAAAACATCTTCATCAATTTACACATGCAAGTTGACAAAACACAAGCAAAGTAAGAAAACATCTCCATCAATTTCACAACACAACACAACACATTACAGAAAAGCGCTGCAAATAGACGAACGCGCAGCAAATAGAGGCGACAACACAACGGAAGTGTTTCCAGAGGACAGGTAAAAGGGATGGACACAGGAGACACTAAAACGTCCAATACACCATACAATTTTTGTTCCGCACAGGGTTCGGCAACCCGCGGCTCTGGAGCCGAACGCGGCTCCTCAGCCCCTCTGCAGTGGCTGTACAGTACAGTGTTGTGCATAGGTTTCGCGATCGCTGAACTTAACGAATCAGTTTTCATATTATTAACGTGAACGTAACGATGAACGTGATTGAACGTCACGTTCATTTTTTAAATCATCATCAGGCCCTCATGAAATACCAGGAGCGGGCGTGAGTGTGTTGTGTGTGCGTGTGTGTGCGTGTGTGTGTGTGCGTGTGTGTGTGAGTGGCCAGCTCACCGGGGCTCCGACCCCGCCCACTCGCTCGTAGAGAGCCACAGTGAGCTCTGAGCTCTGAAGATGGTCCGATCTAGAGACATGCCGTCTTCTCCTGTTAAACTGAATAAGCAGCGCTAACAAGCAAGCCCCTGTTTGTGAGGACATAGTGTGCAGGGGTTTGAAACCTTTACTATCAGAAGAGACATTTTGCCCCCTCTTCTGAGCGAGTGGGCGGGGTCGGTGCCCCGAGACCCGAGACCGGTCAGACCGCTACACACGCACACACACACGCACACACACACACACACACACACACACACACACACACACACGCACACACAACACACTCACGTCCGCTCCTGGTATTTCGTGAGGGCCTGATGATGATTTAAAAAATGAACGTGACGTTCAATCACGTTCATCGTTACGTTCACGTTAATAATATGAAAACTGATTCGTTAAGTTCAGCGATCGCGAAACCTATGCACAACACTGTACTGTACAGCCACTGCAGAGGGGCTGAGGAGCCGCGTTCGGCTCCAGAGCCGCGGGTTGCCGACCCCTGTGCGGAACAAAAATTGTTTGGTGTATTGGACGTTTTAGTGTCTCCTGTGTCCATCCCTTTTACCTGTCCTCTGGAAACACTTCCGTTGTGTTGTCGCCTCTATTTGCTGCGCGTTCGTCTATTTGCAGCGCGTGTGACTATTTGCTGCGCGTTTCTGTAATGGGTGGTGTTGTGTTGTGAAATTGATGGAGATGGTTTCT
>CM028868.1:15726898-15752234 GCA_016801935.1 Platichthys stellatus
TTGACTGGATATAAACACAGACAGGGTCATTTCCACCAGCTCGAGCTGCTGGAGACAGAAACTCAGTTTCACCTGGAAAACAACAAACTTCAATAAGTGACTTTATCTGTATATAATATTGTTATTTAGTTATTTTTAATAATGTTTGTTTCACTTTTGATTACGGGTCTTGTGAACTCCTCAATATTTGTCAAAGTTAGATTATATCCCAACAGAAATGATTCTAATTGGCTGACGGGAGCTGGCAAATGTCTTGGTGTAAACAACAGTTTAAACTCATTAAAAAATCGACAGGAAAACAAACTGTATTTTCAATATTAGAATAAGTGATTTTCTCTGACCTTTAAATAGTAACAAAGGTTAGACACCACATACATTTACTTGTTGTGCAATAATGCATCAAACGTGATACCATAGAATGGTGTGCCTGCATTCAATAAATTTGGTGTTGGGATCTACAGTCACAGAGACTGTAAACATGAGGCCTTCTGGGGAACTCCGATCCAGCCTCAGTTACTGGGGAGGAGCAATGACCCCTGCTGTGTCTCTAGCCGCGCCTCAGATTTTGAACTCTGACCTTCCTATTGGCCTACGACCCTTAGCCCTGCTAGAAGGCGGGAGTCACCTCCAAGACACTATTTAAGGTCAGACCCAACTAAAATATTTCTTTCCAGTTCCACTCACAATAGAGCTAACATCTCCAGTTTAGTTCTTAGTGATCCAGAGGAGACAAAGGAAACACAATCAACAGCTGTTTGATCCTTCTTATCTTTTTGTAGTTAACTTTTAGTTTCAAGCTACTTTTTCTAATCCAGTTTAAGCTTAACTTATCCCTTTTTAGTATATCGTAAGCTTATCTCTTCCTATTTTTCCTTAAAGCTTTTAATCTGAATAGCTTCCTTTTTAGTGCTTTTATTTTTGAATCGAGCGCGGCAGAAACTTCCCCTCACTCGCTGGCCGAGCACAGAGACGCTTTCCCCGCCATCCACGGAAAATCCGGCCACGATCTTCCTTTCCTGCAGACGGGCAAAGACCTTGCCAAGGAGAACGAGAAGCATTTCTCTCCAATTCGGCCCAGCCGCATCTCGCCGCCGCATCCGCAGCTCCGCGATCAGCATCCTGAGGCCAGGAACCCATCCACTTCCTCCTTCCGGACTTCGCGCTTCTCCGGTCGCGTACGAAACCCTGCGAAACAACACGAAGTAAGAGGCATATGTCTGGGCACAGTCTAGTTTAATACTTAGCGTGTTTTTGTATGATTGTGCTTTTATAGAAAGACCGCCGTGTCGATCTTATTGTGAAAAGCGAGCGGTGACGATCCGGCGCTTCCTTTGATTCGTGTTTCCGTCAGGCCGATTTCACAGGAGACGTGTAGCTGTTAAAAGACACCTCTCACGTAGCTGGTTTGCCGGCCTCACTGTGTGATCGCCTCTGACGGCGTTTTTAAGATCATCTCCGATCTGTGTTACCGCATGTTTCTCTCTCTCTCTCTCTCTTTTATTCTCTCACATCCGCCGACACACACATCCTCGCCCTCGCACACACACAGTCACATTTACACATACTCATTCTGAGATCAAGGGGTCTGAACGCACCTCAAACGCCATTCGGCGCTAAGCTAAGCTAAGACAAAGAATTCCTTTGTCCTCCCTCAACCTTTGCCTCACGTGTGTTTAAGTCGGCCATCTTTGACCATCTTGACTCTAAGCTAAATGGTCTGGCGACCATTGATTCCAATACACATCGAGGCCCGGCCTCCATTCGGACTCTAAATTCCTAAGGCGACTCCGCCATTTTGAGTTGTAGTCCTGGTGTATATGACATCACCAATTTTGTAGTCAAACCCCCAGGGTTAAGCCAGCCCTCTTAGACTTCGTGAGTCATCGACCCCCCTTTTCCTCTCTCTCACACACACACTCACACACAACCACCCACTCACACACACACATACACTCACACACACACAACCCTATCAGAAGGATTGCAGTGTGATTAATTGTGATGAATGTGCTGCGACTGTATTGGATGTAGCGGATTGTGTTAAGTGAAGAATCATTTGGAACAACATTGACTTTTATATCTTTTTAATAAATCCTTTTATACTTAAAGTATTTGAATCTTGTGATTATTGGTGCATATTTATGTGAACACAGTTGGATAACTATAGCCAGTGCTTGAACTCAACCCTTCATCATTTATTATATAATCATTAATATTAACTATTGAGATTATTAATTTAACTTAATCAGATGAGACTGATACTTATAGACTGACTTGTTGGTCCCTGTAACCAGGGTGGTGCCCCTTCTCGAGTATTAATATAGATTGTATTATCCTTAAATTGACGATTTTATTGTTTAGACTAATTATTTCATTATTCTTGGTTGAATAACCTTATCATTATTAATTGATAGCTTGTACTTTCTAGATTGATAATTAACTTGTTTACTTGTTTTTCTTTTTTTTTTTTTACTTTTATTAGAACAAGTACCTTGACAATGAGTCTCACACAGCATGTCATACAATATTACAAGTGAAGACAAAATAAAAAGAGAACACAAATGGCAGAAGAGTTATCCCAATAGGTTCACATAGTTTCACATCCAGTCTAGCTTATCCAGTAAAATGTCAACAGGATATTCATTTTAACAGATACGTTATCACAGGTGACCGCTTTGCAAAGTAAATGTCCATCTGGAGTCTTAGGCTTGCAGTTAAACTTTCCATGCAATTCACAGCCTGGAGCCTCTGGGCCCACTGGTCCACGGTAGGTGGGTGGGGCTTGAGCCAGTTTACTGTGATAATTTTGTGGGCAATTAGCATCATAACTCTGATCATATACAATTCATTTTTCCTTAGCCCCCTTGAAGGTGTAGTTCCCAAAATCAGCTGTTGTGGGTCAATTGAGCTGTCTAAGTTCAAGATCTCACGTATCTCCCCCTTCACCCCCTCCCAAAACTTCTGCAATTTAGGGCAATCCCAGAAAATGTGGGAAAAGTCGCCAATTATACCACAACCTCTCCAGCAGAGAGGGGAATACTCCTTGGCATATTTAGCTATTACTATGGGTGTTTTAAAAAATCTCATTCTTAGCTTCCAACTAAATTCTCTCCAGGTTGGACTACTCAGACACCACACACATTTACTTGTTGTGCAATAATGCATCAAACGTGATACCATAGAATGGTGTGCCTGCATTCAATAAATTTGGTCATCAAAATAAAATATTAAATATTAATATTAAATCATAACTTTAACTGATTAAAGTTACTTCAGGGCACCACCCTTCAAAGGACGGGAAAAGACAGCCAATTTATTGATTAAGTCTCATAAAAGTACTAACTACAAATTTGGAACTCTGATTAACAATTATATGAATAACTATAATCAAAATTACCATTTAGATAGTTAGCTAATTTGAACATTAGTGAAAGAAAAACCTTTATTATAAATATAATAAAGTATAAAAACCCAAATTACTAACAGTGTACTTATTAAACAAAGATGTGTATGTGAGTGTGTGTGTGTCTGTGTGAGTCAGCGTTCTTCCAAAATGGCGGCTGGCCAAAAAGATAACACCTTCCTCAACATGCTTTCAAAATGGTGGCTGGCCAACCTAAAGATAAAGCCCCCCCCTATTGGAATGTTTACGACATGAAGCGGGATTCAGAGCTAATTAGGCGAAGAGATATGCAATGTGAATGAAATGCTAAGAAAGACTGTGAAGATCATAACTAACATTAACTTTCAAATAATTTGTAACCACAATATAAACACATATCAAACTTATAAACATCACACAGACTCGAATAAACAGTCTTGCTTAGCCTAGTATAATTATAAAGCCCAGATGCTGGTTGAAGTTTTCCTGCAGGACATCGAGTCGCTGCTAGGAGTTTGGTAGAGCTTGGGTTGCGAGGAGGTTTCCCTGGTGAGATGAGCTGGAAGCTGCACCTTTGTGCTCCTCTCGAAGAGTTGGATGGAAAGAGAAGATGTGAGCTGGAGCAGCCCGGCTTCTCCCCTCGGCGATGCAGGAGAAGAGGCTGGACAGTCTTCTGCCCTCGGAGGGACTGTAGAAAAAGATAGAAGAGGGGGAGAACTGGCCTTATATTGGCCCGGTGACCTCACAGGTCATGAGCCCAGAGTGACCAATAGGATTTAAAACTTGTGTATCCTGGCGGTTTTCACCCCTCTGTGTGAAGTTGAGTCATTCTGGGAGACTGAGTTCCTTTGCTCAGGTCTTCTCCGGAACAAAGGAACATGTGGTTTCAGGCTTTTGACTACCCATGTGGGCCGAAGAGGAGGCCTTTGGTTTCACAAAAACCCTGTCCCAACATGCTTTACTCTCTCTCTCATCTCTTTCGTCTCAATACGTCTTTTTTACGCTGTGGGACTTCTGGTATGTGTGATCTGCACTGAGAGATAACAAGGAATCTTTTGTGTTATTGTCCATTTAGGTTGAAATCTGTCTTGATGTTTCTAAGTATTTGTACTTTCTTACTTCCCACCTTGGATTTTCCATAATGGTGACAATTAAGTTGAAGTGGATTTTTTTGTTTTTAAGGGGGCATCTTGAAGTTCCTGTTGAGATGAAGAGGGAATACAGATTGAGATTTGAGACGATCACCCCTGAACCCACCTGGTAACACAGCACCACTCACACAGCACAGACAGAATCTGTTTGAAGGCAACACGTCACAATGACAGTGAACATCAACAATCATTAAGCTCCTGCTCAACACAGTAATGTTCCTGTGACTGTCTGGAACCCATTAGTAAAGTGGAAAACGATTGTCTGATCAAATCAGAAAGCAGCGATGGTGACGAGTGAGGAACTGCTCTTGGAAACCCTGGAGATGCTGGGAAATGAAGATTTTGAAGCCTTCAGGTGGTACCTGCTGCTGACGGGGATCTACAGAGGCTTCACCCCGATCCCGCGGTACAAGCTGGAGGAGGCGGACTGGATGGAAACAGTGACGCTGATGGTGCAGACATACTCCCATCACGCCGTGGAGCTGGCCAAGACGGTTTTAGGGAAGATGAGCATGTATGACCTGGCCCAGAAGCTGTCAGACAGGAGCTCAGAACTAAAAGGTAACAAGCCGAAAGACAAGGAGATATCCTTCAAAACGCAAAATCTTCATATAATATCAACTGTAAATTGTAAAAAAAAAATCTTGTTTTTTGTAATAAGACACAGGAGCTTCCTCGATCGGTCTGGTAGTTTCAGGTGATGTGATCATTTTGTTTCTTGCAGACGTGGAGATGCACGAGCTTCAGCCTCTAGAAAAACTGATCGAACAGTTTCAACGCACGATGCAGACGCATTTCCAGAGCAGGTTCATGTGTGTTCAAGAGGGTATGGCCGAGAAGACAGAAGAGCAGTGCCTGGAGGACATCTTCATAGAGCTGTACATCACAGACGGGGGGGAAATGCACATCAACGAACAGCATGAGATCATGCTGATCAGGAACTCCAGGACGGCAGAAGTGCTACCCATCGACCCCAGTGACATATTCAAGAGTCCAATAGGTAAACCCTTAAGAACAGTGCTGACGACTGGAGTTGCAGGAATTGGCAAAACGTTCCTCGTTAAAAAGTTTGTGTTGGACTGGGCCGAGGGAAGGAAAAATCAAGATGTGCATCTGATATTCCCCTTTAGCTTGAGCGAACTGAATCAAATGAGGGGGGAAAGGTTCAGCCTGGCAGAGCTAATTCATCAAAGTATCTGGGAAACCAGAGACATCACCGACGAACATCTGAACCTTATTTTGCTAAACTACAGGCGTCAGGAAGCTGCGACTTTAACAACAGTCGATATAAACTTCTGTTTGTGTTGGACGGATTGGATGAAAGCTGCCTTCAGATGGATTTGACACGACGTGATCCTCAGCCGGGTGATTTTGATGTGACACAGTCGATGTCAGTGGAGGTTCTGCTGACTGCCCTGATCAGTGGGAACCTTCTTCCCTCGGCCCGGGTGTGGATAACCACACGACCTGCAGCCGCCAGTCAGATCCATCGGGATTTTATCAAAAGAATGACAGTGGTGAGAGGATTCACTGACTCACAGAAGGAGGAGTACTTCAAGAAGAAATTCCCCGATGAGGAACAAGGCAGCAGAATCATCGCCCACATCAAGGCGTCACGAAGCCTCTTCATCATGTGTCACATCCCAGTTTTCTGCTGGATCACTTCCACAGTTTTGCAGGATGTTTTGAAAAGCAAATCGAACTTAGATCTGCCCACAACTTTGACGGAGATGTACACAGTATTCCTGTTGTATCAAATCACACTGACAGGAGAGAGGTGTGGCACAACAAAGAGCATCAGGTACATCAAGTCCTTAGCGAAACTAGCATTTGACCGTTTGGAGAAGGGCAACCTCTTCTACGAGACAGATCTGAAAGACAGTGGCATTAATTTACGCAAAGTGTCACAGAATGCTGGAGTGTTCACAGAAGTCTTTAATGAGGTGCGCAAGTGGAAGGACAATGGTAAGGAGAAGATGTACCGCTTTGTCCATCTGACCCTTCAGGAGTATCTGGCTGCCCTGCATGTTGTGATGTCACTCATTAACGACAACAAGAACGTACTGTTGGAGCAGAAGCTGAAACTGGGAGATCTGTGTACGCTATGCAGGAGAAAACCCATAACTGAGGTCCATGAGATTGCAATTCAGAAAGCGCTGAGTTCAAATGGGCAGCTGGACTTGTTCCTGCGCTTCCTCCTGGGTCTTTCCCTGCAGACCAATCAGGATCTTCTAAAGCGTCTGTTGAATACGTCCAAAGGAGTCCCTCAGACCGACCATCAATCCACGATCCAGTCCATCAAGGAGAGGATAAGGGACAATACATCCCCAGAGAGGAGCATCAATCTATTCCACTGTCTTAATGAGCTGAAAGACGATGCCTTGGTGAAGGAGATCCAACAGAACCTGAGTTCAGGAAGTCTGTCTGCAAGCAATCTTTCTCCTGCTCACTGGTCGGCACTGGTCTTCATCCTCCTGTCATCGGAAGACACGCTGGAGGTGTTTGAATTGAAGAAATACTGTCCTTCAGAGGAGGGTCTCCTCATGCTGATACCGGTGGTCAAGGCCTCCAACAAATCACTGTAAGTAGACAGAAAGCTACATCCTCAGCTGTATCAAAATTGGGTTGTATCTGTTTATTTAATCAGTTGTATCTGACCAATACCTTCTCACGCTGAGTAGCTGCAATCTATCTGAAAACATCTGTGAAGCTCTGGGTTCGGTTCTCAGCTCCGACTCGTCTAAGCTGAGGGAGCTGGACCTGAGTGACAACGACCTGCAGGATTCAGGAGTGAAGCTGCTTTGTGTTGGACTGGAGAGTCCAAACTGTGTCCTGCAGAGTCTCAGGTGAGGATTCGTTCACTTCATCATCTGATGACCGTCACAAGCTGGTTGACACTCCTATGTGTGTGTGTGTGTGTGTGTGTGTGTGTGTGTGTGTCTGTGAATGTGTTAGTAGACAGAAAACTACAATCCTCAGCTGAATCAAAATGTGGTTTTATCTGTTTATTTAATCAGTTTTATCTGAAAACCATCTCAGGCTGAGTAGCTGCAATCTATCGGACAAAATCTGTGAAGAACTGGGTTCGGTTCTCAGCTCCGACTCGTCTAAGCTGAGGGAGCTGGACCTGAGTGACAACGACCTGCAGGATTCAGGAGAGAAGCGTCTTTGTGTTGGACTGGAGAGTCCAAACTGTGTCCTGCAGAGTCTCAGGTGAGGATTCGTTCATTTCATCATCTGATGACCGTCACAAGCTGGTTGACACTCCTATGTGCTGTGTTTGTGTGTGTGTGTGTGTGTGTGTCTGTGTGTGTGTGTGCGTGTGTGTGTAGGCTGTCAGGCTGTTTGGTCTCTGAGAAAGGCTGCACCTCCCTGGCCTCGGCCCTGAGGACCAGCCACTCCAGCCTGAAAGAGTTGGACCTGAGCTTCAATCATCCCGGAGACTCGGGGGTGAAAGTGCTGACGGCTCTACTGAAGGATCCAAACTATCCACTGGAAACTCTCACGTATGAACTCACAGTGACAAACTCTTACTGAACAGAACCGGACAATTCCTCGTCTGATCAGGAATCTGTTTCTTCCTGTAGCCTCGAGTTTTGTGGTGAGCAGAGACTGACGCATGGTTTCAAGAAATGTAAGTTTACCGTATTTATCTGTTCTTTGACTTTTTAGTCCCGTCCATCAGGTTCATGTCTTCTCCTGCGCACATCACAAAAATAACTGCTGCTTTGAATTTCCCACATCTTGTCTTGTCCATCAGACGTCTGTGAACTTGTCCTGGATGAAAACACGGCGCAGGAAAATCTCGCAACATGGTCTCACGAAACGGTTCGTAAGATATCGTACTAAAGATGCAAGGTACAAATATCCGTACAGATCTGACGAAATGCTCCAAACGACCAGTGCGCCTGCGCAGACCTCTGCCGTGCTCTCGCTCTGCGGTGCTCTGATAAAGCAACATGGCGGAGATTGCTGTATTCTTTTTTGGAAAACGCTGTGTTTAAGCAATGTTTCTTAATAAAAATGTGTTTTGAAGATATTTATGGCGAGATATGTGTGTTTCAGTTTCAATATTTTCATTCAGTGAACTTCTACGGTGTTTGGTTTGTTAGTTATCCCGAAGATTTTTCACGTTTCTGTCGTATCTAAGAGGGTTGCTATGGACGCTTTTGTCGCTCCTTGCCGTCAAACCGGAATACTTTGTAAATTGCCCCCGTTACGTTAATATCTTTTCATATAGTGCAAGGCATCGCTAGAAGAAGGACACACAAGATATGTATTGAATCAGGACAAAATGCCTTTTTATTTTCCTCGCCCCGTAAATTTCTCGCTCTGCAGCACATAACCACGTCCGTAACAAGAGCCGTGCGCCGGACGTTGCGTCATTCTCCTTCGCCCCCCCCCCCCACTGCCTCGCGCCGGATGTTGAGTCATTCTTCTCCTTCATCTACCGCACCTTACCTGTCCCTTGCTCCTAACTCCGACCTAAACCAAGTCCTTTATAGATAAAAAAAAACGGCTCTTTTAAGAGCCAACATCTGTCCTTTGTCCTCTCTCTTTGTGTGAGACAGTGTGTCTCATTTGTTTGTATATGTTTGTGTGTGGTTTTTATTTGTCTGTCTCCCTGTTGGACCTGTGACCCCAATTTCAGTGGCATACTAAGTCTCTGGTAAGTAGTTTCGGGGCTTATTTAGGCAATATGTCATCACTAGAGGATGCACAGGCTCATCTTGAAGAGATGGAGAAGGCAGCACTATCTATGATCAAGGAGCTCAACGCAACTCTGGTATTGTAACACTTTCGATACACTTTCCATTTTCCTGTTTTCATTAAAGGATTTGCTATGCCAGTCTATATGGTTTTATTTTCTTTAATTCGAAAAAATTCCTAAGAAAAAGAGAAAATCAAAACCAAAACCCAAACCTTTGGTTCGATGGAGGAAACGGGACAAAGACGGCAACATTGTTGCCCAAAGACGCAAGTCCCCCTCATCAAACTCATGTGGTTAGTTCAATACTCGAATTGGCATGCTGCACAAACTATTCGCTGAGAGAAAATTGATGGTGATTGTTGTGAAATATTGCACAATAACAAAGGTATGCCATAATTAAGCAGAGTATCTTCTAACTCAAACAGAAGTGTTTACATCTCAATACAACCTAAACATCCTCTCCTCACTCTTCAACAAATGCGACCAAGGGCCACACTTTGGCTTGGTATGAAATACTGAAACATTGTATTAATTTTTTTATCAGGGACCATTCACATTAACAAACAAATTTTAACTCCGCTATTTCCAAGAGTACCATTAATATACTGTACTGTGAACTCTGTCATAATGTCTGTCTATGTTTTGTTGTCATATACTATGACAACTGAAATAGTAACCTGACCAAACCTATAAACAGCAAAGAGATCCACAGACAAGGGCAGTTCCATTGAGAACTAATAAGATTAGTAGTGATTGACATTAAAACTGCAATGAAATGTTGGCATTCTTCACATTAAACTTTCTCTTCTTAGCGAAACGGGTCAGATCATCCACTCCCAGTGTTCCTGAGGGGGTTTCTGTACAGATGCCCGATGACCAAGAGGAAGGACTTGGTAAGTGACGATAGTTTCTATATTTATATTTCTGTTCCATGTTTGATTGGCAAACAAATTTGATGGCCCAGCCCATACTTTTCCTTATATACACCATTTTCTCTTCCTGAAACAGAGAATGCACTAAAAGAACTTACTTGATAGTCTTCTCAGTGTTTCACACGATGACACCGATGTCGTTATTGATGCCAGCACACCAACAACAGCCAGCGACTGGAAGACTCGAAACATCTTCTCGTCAGAGAGATGGAAGGAAGCCAGACATCAGCTTGTGGACAATATGCTCAGAGCAAACTGCATCAAACCACAGCTCTGTCAGAGATGCTTAAAGAAGGACGCCACAATCAGATGTGCTGAATGCATGCCCATGCAATTTTACTGCTGTGATTGTGACATTAGCCATCATCAGTCCCAAGCACTTCACAATCGGGCATCCAGGATTCATGGCTTCCACAAGCCACTGCCGCCAACAGTTGTGGTGAAAGATGATGCTGACGGGCACTATTCTCATCACACATGTGGTAAATAAATATTTTCTTTTCTTTTTAAAAACACAAATCTATTTATTTATGTTTTTAATCTCTTTTCCCTTAGTAAGAATATTGCCAATGGAAATGCCAGACCATATTTGTGAATGCCCTCCAGAGAGTCTAAATGTTGTTCCAGGGAGGCCTATAGTCTTCATAAACATGAAAGGTAACTCATTAGCATGAACATTCCATACTGTCAGACAAGTTTAGGCTTTTGAGCACCTTTTATTTATATTCTTATCAGAGAATATAACAAGTTTTGTTTTTTACCAAGGGCGATATGATCTGAACCTTCCAGAGCTGCGGTGTGGAAGCTGCTGTGCTAGCTGGAAACCAGAGCTCAAAGATGTCCAAGCTAGCGGCTACTGGCCGGCCACAATCAATTTTTACACACTTTATGATGTAGCCATATTTCAAGGGTTCAAGGAAATGAAGCTGGTTGCTCCAGGGAATTCTCGCTTGAGCTTTATGAGAATGCTCGATGCACAAACAACAGAGTGTGGCAGGGTGGGTTGGCATATATTATATGTTTACAATATTTATCAATGTCTCCTTATAATTCTGCATACGTATAACTTAAATTGTAATGGCTATTTCAACAGACTGGTAAAGTGTGTTCTGACACATTCTACAAGAGCTTCATGGAGTGGGTGATAAGCTCTTACGAGGTGAACAAATTGTGTTCGGAGCAGCCGTTCATCTGCCCAGCCTGTTGTCCACAAATGCTGGCTGTGTCCGTCGATGGAAACAGGAAGCACTACCGCTTCAAAAAGGATGGGTGGTGTGTCTATGTTTTTATGTTACATTGTCCTATCATGTCCATCTATCAGCTCTTTTTTGTTATGTCAAGAGTGTTTGTGTAAATTCTTAAGCAATGCAAACTGTTATAGTGGGAGCCAAACAACAAAAAAAACACTTGAGGGATTCTTAACACATTCAACCTGTTGTGCTCAAGTGACGGAACCTTCTATTTGCATTTAAATTGTTAATGTTAACATATTTTATTTCAATGCCTACAAATAATGAGCTTGTGAGTATCTATCAAGATACTCATAGATCCACATGTGGTTGAAAATCTGTGCTTTCCTCAGATTAGGATTTCCCACAGCTGGGACTCCCAAATATAGATTACGTTACTGCTGAAGCAGCAGCCGCAATATTTATGTTAAAATGATTTAAATTATCATATATTGCTATGTATGTTCTCTAGTACTGATGAAGCAGGTTACTTTGAGGGTGTGCTTCTCTGCAAAGATGATGAGGTGGCAGCATTTGTGGAAGACATCCAAAGGAGGACCAAGCATGTAAGAGTGTCTGTTTTTAATCACATAATTTGTCATTGTACTTTGTATACTGCAAGCCCAATTTTATTTTAGATGAGTACTACCATTTGCAAAAGTATATCCTGCAAAATTACACCCAAAAATGTTCATAAATGAATTAAAATGACTACTGTGACGATGTTTTGTCATTTTTAGGTGCCAGGAAAGGGGGTTTGTGGCAGGTCTCAGCTGAATGCAGCCAAAGAGACGAGTAAGAGGAGTAGCTCCAGCCTTGATGAGCAGGTATGTGTTGTAAGAGATTTCTCTTGGAATTACTATTTACCATACTAAGTCCCTAATAAACATGCTAATTCTGTTACAAATTTATGTAGATGGTATCAGACTTATAGCTATATTATATCAAGATGTATGTCATTTTTGTGTGCGCAGTTTTATTTTGTTCCTCAGTAACATTGTTTTTTTAGCAATTTCTTTGCTGGAAGGGTAGATAACTTTTCTACTATGCAGATAAATTATGTGAAATTAAGTGTACCATTGTTCGACAGGGTATAGAAGTAGCTGTGTGCCGACATGGGATTATTCTTCGTGCTCTGAATATGTTCAGGCAAGTTTGATAACCCTCTTACTAACATCTATTCCAAAAAGGTTTCACCATTTCAGGACATATATTTGCTAACACCATAAACTCATCTATTAATCGTAAACCTAACTTCGGTCTTTTTGTCAGTTTATTATGTATTGTTGACATAATGCTGTGATGCAATCCTACAGGGGTGAGATCTTCGCTTATCCCATGTTCCTGCAGAAGGAAGTCTCTGCCATCAGTCCTCCAACCTTCTTTTGCATGGACGTTATTTGCAAATATTGGCCTTACATCAGCAGAATTTGTGAAGCCTACCCTGAATATCATCACCTCACTACCATGAAACCCTTTCTGTCTGTGCTCCATGCTAAAGCACACGGTATCAAGTGTGAGGTAATTTTAGACATCAATTTCATTTTCATTTGTTAAATTACTCGTGGGGCTACTATGTGAAAAGGGGGATGATTTCCTACATGGTTTTACTAATATGCATGTAAACCACCTCAGGTTAAATCTTAAACTACACACTTTATTCTTATTATTATTATTTATATTTAAATGTGCTGGATCACAGAGCCAAAACAACAGTGAATGTTTCTCTGGCCTTCTAATGGGATGCACGGTATCATCCTAAAATGATAGATAAAATGGGGAGGAGGAAATCAGGATGGTGCTGGTTCCACCTTGGGAGAGGAGGTGGAAATGGTCAACTCCTTCCTCTCCAGGACTGCCATAAACACCAAGTTTATGGGAAAAGGAGGTTGGTTGCAGTTTCTGACTTATCTAATATAATATTTGCACATCCAGGCTAATCATTCAATAGCATTACACGACAATTAGAATAATTAAGAGTGTATCATTGATTGTATTGGGAAAAAAATCTGTTTGTTACAGCCCGCACAGACATGCTGACTGTCCAGATCATGGACTGGAACAAAAGGAAGGTGAAAAACATGTGCAATACCTTATGCTCCAGATTTCATAAGGTAATTGTCATTTATTTTTTTAAAGGCCACATTGCAATCTCAGTGAGGAATAGATAACATTTGTATTCTCTATTTTCCCCACAGACACAAAGGGATCTTCAGAGGGAGAAGCAGAGCCTACAGGCTATCAAGGAGGACCTGTCTTTGAATGATGAGACTGTGCGGCAGTGGGTCACAGATGTACAGGATTGGGCTGAACATGGTAGGTGTTTTAATATCTCTGTGTTCAAATAAGATCAGAAAACATACTTGGTAAGATTGCATTACACAATGTACATCAAATTACAGTATTGCTTTGTGTTGTTCAGATTCACCAGCTGGCAGCAGTGATTCTCTCCTGGAAGTGAGGAGAAGAATTGAGGAGAATTCACTGGGCCTGAGACAGCGTAGAGCCCGTCTCTACAGTCATACAGGTACACACATTGTGGGATACATTAAATCTTAAAAAAATGTTTTAACAATGAAATATTTCATATGTTTTGTAATGTGTCATTTGTAATGTACCGCAGACACCAACTCAGGACGCTCTGTGATTCGCAGCCGCATGTGGAGGGAAAGGAACCAGCTTGAGGTCCATGTGGCTCAGCACGACGAGATGGTCCAGCCAAGACAGCAAATTGGCACTGTTGAAAATCTCTTAAATGCTGGCTACATCTTTCCGTGGCTGTTGCCGCCCAGTGGTATATTACCTATTTAATTATTTGTCATGATTCTGATTGAGGGTGTCCCAGGTGCCAGCAGGTGAACTATATGCATTGTTCAATGGTTTGCTACGACAACCTGCCTTAACTTTTTGTGAATATGGGGAGAGAAGAGTCATAGGGAAAAATTATGATACCATTATTTTTGAAATAATGTATCCCATTTGTTTTTTAGTTTTAAATCTGTTTTCCTCAAATGGTTTTTCCCCTTCCACCACTGTGAACTAATGCATGGAATTTTCATGGATGCATTTTTAGATGGCATTGATTTCCTTGCAAAAAAGAAGGTGTTTGACAATGTCATGCATGTGAAAAGACTTGAGGAGGAGGTCAAAATCCTTGCTACCGAAGTAAGGCAGCATTGGGAGTACCTCAAGAAAAGGGAGCATGACTTGAGTGGTCTTTTCACCAGCATAGAGGGTAAGCATTGATCCACAAATTGTTAGGAGTTGTCTCTGTTTATGCACCATATCAAAATGTAATCGTAATTTTTTTTTTGTCTTCATAATTAAGGTAGCCACAGGAGTCTCTCCAAAGAGGGCCTTCAAGGTCTCCAGGGAGAGCTCAAGTGCAAATTGTTTCAGCAGCGTTCTCAACTTGCCTTAGTGAGGCAAAAGTACTTGGAGCTAACAAAGGCAGGGCTTCAAGGGTCAATGCTGGACCTTGTTTGGGGGGAAGAGCCTGAAGAGTCTGAGGAGCAAGCTTTAAGAAGTGCTAATGAAAGCTCCTCAGATGAGGAGGACATTGACATGCAGGTGATTAATGACATTTTAACATGGGACAGTACTCATAGATACTGTGATTAGTTGAATATTGTTTTAAACATTTATGAGAAATGCATTTTTCTGTGGATCATACACATTGAACTAAATGCAAATTACCATGTATTTCCTTATATTTTCCTATATAGGGTCTTGACAGTGGACAGCAGATTCCAGAGGAGGACGTTGTTGACCCCTAGCAATCCTAAATACTGCTGTTAGGGTTAGGGTTAAATAGTTAAGTTTACTTTAAGTGTTTTTAATTGTCAGATCTGATAAAGTGGCATCAGTTGCACTTCTGTCCATCCTGGGAGAGGGATTTTTTACCCCCTGTTAATAGTTTTTTTTTCGTAGTTTTTCCTTACTCTTGTTGAGGGTTATGGACAGAGGATGTCGCACTTTTGTATTCATTGTATATTTTTATAAATAATATCAATGTAGGGAAAGCCATTGAATACATCGATATTAAAACTTATTTTTCAACAATACAATTAAGCCATCATAATTTAGTATGTTTTCTAATGTATTGATGTTCCACTTGTATTCAATAAAATATTGTCACTGCATATCTGAGTTACTCCTAAATCAATGTGTAATTTTTTTGCCAAGTAAGTAGTTTTAAACAAGTGTACGACCAGTCTACATTATTATTCATTCTGTTAAACAAATCTTATTTCCTGCAACATTAAAACCTTTTGTGGTTACTCTATATTCTCAATGCTCGAACGTGAGTTGTCTGACTGAACTTGAGGTATGTTCACAAGCCATCTGATTCTATTAGTCATCCAAAATAACTGGTTGATTATTAATCAATTTCTATACTTTTATATGGTTTTGTTTGGAAGGCAGATCGTATATAAACAAATTGTTAACCATTTTAACACTTTATACCAATAAATAATTCTGGTAATAGGCCCTGAAGATTTGTGTGAAAATGGTGATAAATCCGTTGGGCAGTGAATGCACCCTTTTCTGTCCGCGGAACAGCGCGGTAACAATAAAGTGTGAAAAAGCATTGGTAAACGTATATGTGTCTGTTTTTTATAACGATATTCATTTCAAGATTTTAACACATATGCTTTGCTTAAGCATATCTGGTTAAAAACAAACCGCTAATATGTTTTCCAAACCCTATTTTTAGAACCCTAATCTGAACCCGGAAGAAGGATACAAAGAACTACAAATCGGAATGGTGGTCCCGTCCGTGTGTGTGTGTTGTTCTCACCTTTTGTAGTTCTAATGTATTTTCACTATTATGTGAGATTCTGACATGGGACCTTGCATGCTTCTTTATGGTATATTGGTCTAAGAAAAACACCTGTTAAGTCAGATTTAGTTTTTCTTACTAATAAAACGGTAAAAACTATTTTTTCAAGGTTTTGGCCCTAATCAGTGGCGCCCCCCATAGTTTTGCATTGGGCTATGGTAGTGGAGTTCAAGACCTTTCCAAAACAGTTCATACCATGTCTGTTGCATATTTAGTTTCCATCCTGTAAGCCATCAAAACTGACTCAGGTGCAAGGTTCAAAGGTCACCCCTTAGGAGCAGGAGCCATCCACAATTTTCCCACTGACATAATGTTACTACAGAGGCCAAGACCTTTACAACGATGTCTTTGCTTTTGTTCTACGACAAAGTTTACAATTCATCTTGCTCCAAACACAGGCCCTCTGGGGTGTACATTCTCAGACCCCATTGAGGTCCAAGCTGGATCAAATCTGTCAAATCGGTTTTAAGTGGTATTTAATGGCCAGATATGGTCGAAATATGTGTATTTGCTTTATACACAATCATATGTTTCACTTTTGGACCAACTTAGACATCTTTGTTCATTAACAAACCAATTTCTCACACCCCAGTTTCAGACTGTTGCCCTCCTCACCTCTGGGAGGCGCTACAGGGTCCTCCGTTCCCGGACCAGCAGGTTCAGGAACAGGTTCTTCCTGTTGCTGTCACCCTGCTGAATCACCGTGGTGCAGAGTTCATATGTATTTTTTTTATATTAACTTGATATGACCAACCATCCCTCGGCTGACAGAGATGTCATATTTGGCCAAGATTAAAGTGTGTAATAGTTCAATTAGAAATATGAGGAAAAAGTCAATGTTGCACACATTGTTGAAAATTACTGTAGCATGACCTCTATTAAATAGCTTGGTAGGCCTTTTCCATACGAGAACATGCTGTGCTGGAGATGGGAGTTGCGATACAATTGCCTTCTGTGAGGTGCAGATGTTTAACCCATTTTAAGTCACAAAAACACAGTTTTTAAATAACATTTTATTTAAAAACAGTAAAATAGAACAAGAAACAGTAAATGTAACATTAACACAATATACAATAACATCTAAAATAACAAATTACACGTCAAACAAGCAGAAATATAAGCTGCATCCTCCTCTGTCCGGATTATTCCAGCTCTGTTTTAGGGACCCAAGAATCTTTCCACCTCAAATTGCTACAACAAAAAGGGAAAGAGAAAATATGTTTAGTGTAAATGGATCATTAATGACTATGGGCATATAAATGCACAGGAACATGTAAACAGAGAACCAATGGAGGTAAATATGGTATGGTATGGTATTGTAAATTGTTTCCATTACATTATAAACAATGTCATCAATTGGATATATTTCTTTCAACATCTTTGTAATCTCTCTATAAATTATTGTAAGGATTAGTAATCAGTATTGCTAGAGGGTTTGCAACTGGCCAGTATATATAGTTTATATATAATGATATTTCCCATGGTTGACCTTAAAATTACAGACCAATCAAATAATTATAAAGGCATCCAGATTTAGATTGACTTGAATCCAACATCATAACAGAGCTACCTTCTATGGAGTAAAATAAAAATTCAGTACTTGTGATGGTGCATCATGATGTGGCATCAGATATGAAGCATTATACATACCATTTGGGGCATGGCAGCCACCTCACCTTCACCTCCTTTACCCCCTGAAAACAATCAGTGGTCATAAAGAATACAAATTTAAATCATTAACAATGAAAAAATCATGTGTATATGAAGCAGTTAATGTGCATATTCCACTACAATATGAAAATTGACAGTAGAAGTCCTGAAAGGATCTTCCTGCAAAGGTCAGTCAGATGTTAAATATAAAGTACCACATTAGTAATCTGTGTAAACTGAATATTTTATGTATTTCACAAAACTAGTGGTGAGTAAGAATTCACCTGGGCATTCTTATCTGCATGTATACTGTTGAAATCCAAATCAAACCATCTTTTAAGTCAGCATCCCCTACTGCATAAGATGTTTTCTAACCAGATTAACAAACACATATCATGTCTGATCCAGGAATGCACACATTAACACATTCATTTACACATTATGTTAACAATTTACAAATTTCCCTCGAAACATAATTGTAAAACATTAATTAAAATATACATAATAGTGTACCATAAAATATTTTAATTCAGTGCAAATGTGCAATATTCAACTTACATCTCGAACTCTTTCCGCGCAGATTTTAGAATATGGGTAACTTCCCATTGAGTCGTGGTAATTGCAGTCTGAAAAATTAAAAGAGACAATTCATTGCCTAGTCAGAGGAATATAAATATAATTGGTTAGCCACAACTCTAAATGTCATATTTAGATCTAACTTGATAAAGAATTTGCTTAACTCTGTTAAAGATGTGAAATTAAAATCTGGAAAATGCAAAATGGAATAGTGTTTACTACTTACTTTTTGGGTTGACTTTTTTTCCACCTTTGCGGGTCCCTAGGGAGTTAGGGGAAGAAAATGTTTGAGATCCAACACATAAAAGAATGTTTCTGGAAATCTTTTCAAGGTTTCACTTATTAATACCTACTTATTAATTTATCTGCCAGGCACAGAAATAGGGAAGTAGATTCTGTATCCATTTGGCACGTGAAATATCATACTTTCAAAGTCTATGCTCCTTTAAGTTTAAGTTCAAATTCTTCTCATCAAAACCAATGGGATCTGTTGTTGAAAACTGAAAATGTAGCAATTTTTTCTGGCCCCTAATACTTATTTGCAGTGTCTTACGTGGATGTTTTGCTGGACAGCTCTCTTTGGAGTTGGAGAGCGGGAGAGATGAGGATGTGGAACTTGGTCCAGGTGGTGAATAGGAGGTGGATGGGGCCGTGGCAGGAGCTGTAGGTGCAGGGTCTAATGTACAGTTGGCAAAAGAGAAAACAGTTATATAAGGTAAAGGTATTTTAATATGATATTAAAGGGTGACAAATTACCATTATATGCTAGTAAGAACAGCCTTTATGAAAAAGGACAGTGTTACACATTGTGTCCAAGTGTCTTGTGGTGTCATGGACTAAATTGTCTCTAAAACAGGAGTCAGATTGATCATGATCATCCTTATGATGAACTCAAAATTGTATGAACCTTGTTTGAACTATGGTGAAAGTCCAAATATTAAATTAAACATATTGGGTAAACATACTTTACGTAAATGTTTGATTTGCAGGGTCTTACCGGGATGTTTTGGTGGACAGCTCTCTTTTGAGTTGGAGAGGGGGGGAGATGAAGGTGGGGAACTTGGTCCAGGAGGTGAATGCGAGGTGGATGGGGCTGTGGCAGGAGCTGTAGGTGCAGGGTCTGATGTACAGTTGGCAAAAGAGAAACAAGTTATATAAGGTAAAGGTATTTTAATATGATATTAAAGGGTGACAAATTACCATTATATGCTAGTAAGAACAGCCTTTATGAAAAAGGACTGTGTTACACATTGTGTCCAAGTGTCTTGTGGTGTCATGGACTAAATTGTCTCTAAAACAGGAGTCAGATTTATCATGATCATCCTTATGATGAACTCAAAATTGTATGAACCTTGTTTGAACTGTGTTGAAAGTCCAAATATTAAATGAAACATATTGGGTAAACATACTTTACGTAAATGTTTGATTTGCAGGGTCTTACCGGGACGTTTTGGTGGACAGCTCTCTTTTGAGTTGGAGAGCGGGGGAGATGAGGGTGGGGAACTTGGTCCAGGTGGTGAATAGGAGCTGGATGGGGCTGTGGCAGGAGCTGTAGGTGCAGGGTCTAATGTACAGTTGGCAAAAGAGAATAAACATAAATGACAAAGTAAATACATACTGAATGTATTCCAGGATGTTTATTGAAACTAACTTGGATGTTAGTAAGATAAGACTTGTAAACATAAACATAAACATAAACTTCTTCTTACCACAAGGTGTCAACAAGAGGTTGAATGTCTCTTCCTCCTCCCCTTCCTCCCCTTCCTCTCCCTCCTCCTCCATTGCTTCTGGGTGAAGAGGGGATTCAGCCAGTTCCCTCGGTCCCTCTGGGTCCACCGGAGTTAATGGGTTGGCCCTCTCTCTTTTAACCATCACTGTTTGAAAAAGAGTTATCTTAGGTCATGATTAAATATTGACACCATTCATGTCTTCTGCACATGTCATGGAATATGTAGCTGTATTATGCCATACTGTTGTATGAGGGCACTCAATTTATTAACAATTATAATAATAGGCTTTCTCAAGTACTGACAAAGTGTAAGTAAAGGTAAGTATTTACACTATTACCTATTTGGGAGTGTTAATCTATCTTGATCCTGTACATTAAACGAGGACAATTAATGATACTGTCTCTATTCACAACATGTCTGGCATTATTAGACATTCATTATAAACACCTAGATAGAAATTACATAGCTGCAAGTGATATCTCAAAAATTATATAAACATTTGCACACATAGGAGTGTACGCAAAGATGGACACATACAGACCTAAAAAATGCCTGACCCTCATAAAACCATACTGAGCTACATTTGGTAGGATGACTGTGGCTTCTGTGGCTGGGTTGGCTTGCTGATATAGCCAAAAAGTGATCTTAAGGGAGTTCTAAATTTAAATAATGTGGTTGTTTGATTCAGTAAAATTCCATTCTACTGAGATGGAAATCTGGTGACATTATAAAACTGTCAACTTTTAGTTCTGATTATTGTGACTATCCTACTTTTTAATTCCACGTTTATAATTTTCAAAGTTGTACTTCATCTCACAATATTAAACATCTCCTGATACACAATGGCAATCTTAGTGTAGTGAAGCCTGTGAAAGATATAGTCAGCAGCACAGGAGCCAGGTCAAGAATAAATGCTAAAGCGTATTCAGTGTGCTGTGTTGTGTTTAGGATCTAATTTGTGCTTATTAAAAAATATAATGAGTCAGTTGTTAAGGGAGTAACATTTTTATAAGCTTAAAGATTCCTTATCACATGTTTATGGTCTGCATATGTACAAATAAAGCTACAAAAAATGTTGTGCAAATTTAACCCTGGAATTTGGATAGCTTGGACAATTTGTGAAGAAAGTGCAGCAGTTGGATAAGGCAGCATGAAGTCATGAAAAACATTGTTGATAAAACGAAGGCAGATTTATACTTTGATTTTCATGTTAAATGCTGGAGTTGCTGCCAGTAGTGTATGCTTATTAATAATGTCCATACACCAAGAATGACTTTGTAAATTCAAAGAGAGAAAGATTTAAAAGAATTAGACATATTTGGATGAAAACTCTGTAATTCTATATATCTGGTCCAAGGGGTTGCGGTTTTCTTCTAATATGGTTTCTGATCACAAAATGTATAATGATTCAATGACGGTTCAAAGCTCACTTTAGACTGTAACCCCCCAGAGTTGGTGTCGTGAGATCTTGAATTGTAACTACAAATATTTAATAAAGACTACACTAGCACAAACAAAACATTTTGTGGACTAACCTGTCACAAGGCTTCCATACAGTCCTTCTATGATCTGCAAGGACTTGTTATCAGTGTCTGAAACAAGCTCCAGGCCACTGATGGAGTCGCAGGACACAGAGCCCTTCTTCTCCCTCCCAAAGAGAAGCATTGGATGCAACCCCGCCATTTTTAATTTGTGAACCTGAAAACAAATCGGGAACATAATAAAAATGGATTAACTATTAAAAACAAAAAGCATTATATTGTCAGTACCTCCATATCCTTGTTGTTCGAATTGACCATGGCCCTGATCTGGTCCAACAGTATGGCCTATAACCTGTCCACCTTATAGCATTACAAATATTTTAATAGAGTTTTTTTTACAGTTTTCTGGGCAGTAAATTTACTAAGAAATGGAGCTATGACCTTGGGAGGGTAGAAAAAACAATGACTATCAATTTTATATGTTGTATTGTACGATTGTCCGATTTGAGCATGAATGTTACAAATGTTCTATAAAAATAAAATTAATTATAATAATTATGATAATTATTACTATTATACATTCATTCGACCGGGATATGTAACTAGTGTGAAGAGTCAGCAGGCTACAGGTAGTGAAGAGCTTACCAGAATCCGGGCAGCATTCAATAACTTGTTCATATTTCCACCTTTTTTTAATTTGGCTCCCCATTCCTTATCTGCTTTAACTTTTGCTTTTTCTAAAGCTTTCTTCATGGGCTGTTGGGCTCCACAAAGTTTGCATATCTTGCATGCAACACGTATATGCTGCATGCAAGATATGCAGGTTTTCATTGTTGACCCGGGCATTTTGACTGAAAAGGAAAAGAGAAAAAAATATTAGAGTTCGTCCATCAGAGGCCATTTTATCTATAATAAATGTGTATTACAATAACTAAAGTGTCGTCCTATAAGTGATCAATTGGTCATGAGTGAACAGTTTGTCAAGATTGTCAGAATAACATCTTGGTGTGCAAAGATAGATATAGCAATCTGAGGGAAAACAGACAAAACTTAGGTTGCTATAAAACACCTATGACCTAATTAACAGTTATTAACAATTCTCAGCTGCAAATAGTGATCAGGATACAGGATCATATTATCGTAGGTTCGGGTTTATTTGTGAGTGGAAACCTATGTCAAGGTTCATTACAGAATATTACCCTACTTCTTCCAAAGCAACTTTAAGCATTTTATGATAAGCATTTGATTTAACTAACTACTTGTAAACAATTGCATATGGAGAACATGTTTTTCCACATTTGTTGGTTATTATCATCATTATTATAATTATTATTATTAGAGTATATTTTAGATCGAGGACAGCCATTGTACCTGTACATCGTAACTTGAGTATAAGAACATCCCTGTGTGAGAATCCTCAACTCTAAGATTCTTCCTGGACTTTGCAGACATATTACTTCTGCTAGTCAATACAACACAATGTGTGGCCTGAACTTTTAATGGAGTTTAGTAGCTTTAGCAGTTACAATTGACTAATGTTGGTCTTCAAACCACCGTGACAGAGAAATAAATAGAATTTGAATAATCAATACATGCACACTGTCGCATTGATTAATCATTTTCACAGAGCCGAGTTTTGCTTTAAGTGTCATTAGCAGTTAACGGTAAACAACTTACTTACTTGTCAATGATGTGTGTCCAGCCCGCGAATGATGCATTCTCACTCGTTTGCATTCTCAGTCGGTAGAGTTGAGCCCACACAACATCTGCAGCGCCATCGCGCGACATGTTGACGTAGCAACATCTGTACTATCGTTTCGAATAGCATGTGAGAATCATTGCTTATTTGCAGAGTAAAATATAGACTTTGTTTGCTCTCACACTGTCTCCTCTTTAGCTAAGTTCCATCGTGCCATATCCTAGCTCTCCCCTCTCTTATCATGGGACGTACGTCCCCTTCTCTGCTGTTTTCAGCCATTCGGCGTCCGGACTCGGTAGTCAGAAGAAAACCTCAAAAACTCAGGGACGTGAATAATTCCAGGCGGATGTTCAGCAGTACAATGAACAGACGTCCCAGTTTACCCGGGCATGTTCCGGTTTCCTGATCTAGATATCTATAAAATACTAGATGTTTTCAATTTCAATCAGAATCTAAATAACAATTACATAGACTAATACATACACGTTCCAGGGCTAACATGGGGGTTTAGCAGGTTCTGGCGTTATTTTAGTTACGTAACCCTATTAAAAAAAGGTAAACAAGACACCACGTGGTGTTCAGTTGTCACGGCTATGGCTAGCCTATGAGCTTGCATCTCTCTCTGACAGGACCTGTCCGAGTGATACTAGTTGGCAGGCAAGCCTGTCAATCACTCATTTCCATGTCCGTTACTAGCCAATGGCTTTGAGGCTGAACAGACCGACACGCCCATGGTGGCGGTTCGCTGTAATGCTAAGGTTACGTTTTTCAAGGAGCTCCAGGATGCTCACTCATTCCATCACAAAGTATACGTCAACGGCATGCGACAATGGTCCCGGTTTGGGAGTTTTAAACTGCGGTTGCCTTATATGTGAGTGCCGGACTATGGTGGCAGAGAGAAGCGTCCATAGCAACAACAAAATAAATCCGTTAAAAGTAAACTAACAACAAAAGATCATACAAACCATCTGAAAATAGATTATGAAAATAATCCTAAAATGCGCTGCTTCAAAGTTGATCAAACACACTTATAAATGATGAAAATATTTAATTTACCATAAAGAATAAAATGATTATCCGCCATGTATTTTGTTTCCACGGAGAGAGCAGCGCATTGGGCACCTGTCCCCAGCCGCCTGACTCACGATTAAGTCGAATTCATACGAATTTTTGCGGAGGTTCTTTAGTAACATTTCAAACGAAATTTTGATGAGACCAGCCTGAATCTCGAGCTCTCCGACAACTTCAGGACGGCGACCGCCGTAAAGGAGAAGCAGCCGTACCGTCCCCACCCGGAGAGATTCGACTGCTTGCTGCAGGTGCTGGGCAGCACTGGACTGATTGGTCGCTGTTACTTGGAGGTCAAGTGGAAAGGCCCGGTTTACATTGCAGTGACGTACAGAGGAATCATACGGAAAGGAGAGGGGGCCGACAGCTGTCTTGGTTTGAACCACCACTCCTGGACGCTGCTGTGTCAGAGTTACGGTGAATACTCTGTCCAGCACGAAAACGAGACTACTCACCTTCGGACCCGGTTCTCTCCGGCCTCGGACAGAGTGGCGGTCTTCCTGGACTTTAAGGCTGGCATTCTGTCCTTCTACAAAGTGACTTCTGAGGCACTGATCCATCTCCACACGTTCAAATCCACGTTCACGGAGCCTCTGTACCCCGCATTCGGGTTTGGGTTCAGGCATAGCTTTACGGACTTTGGGTCGTCGGTGTCTTTGTGTGAGATGGAAGACTTCATCGACTTCTCTGACTGCTGAGGGAGCGCTGACATGTCTGGTTTCACTCACTGCAGAACTGTTTCCAGTGAGCCGACCGAGGGCGTCGTGTTCACATCAGGTTTCACAGGGAGCGACTCACATACACCGACATCAACTCAGCCTCGGAAACTGAGAAGCTCTGATCACAACTCACAAGGACAGATTGTAGAATAAAGAAAAGTCCAA
>CM028868.1:15768704-15779980 GCA_016801935.1 Platichthys stellatus
TTTCTTCCTGTAGCCTCGAGTTTTGTGGAGAGCAGAGACTGAGGCCTGGATTCAAGAAATGTAAGTTTACTGTATTTATCTGTTCTTTGACTTTTTAGTTCCGTCCATCAGGTTTATATCCTCCCCTGCGCAACACAAAATGTAGTACTGCTGCTTTGAATTTCCCACATCTTGTCTTGTCCATCAGACGTCTGTGAACTCGTCCTGGATGAAAACACGGCGCAGGAAAATCTCCAGCTCTCCGACAACTTCAGGACGGCGACCGCCGTAGACGAGAAGCAGCCGCATCGTCCCCACACGGAGAGATTCGACTGCTGGCTGCAGGTGCTGGGCAGCACTGGACTGACTGGTCGCTGTTACTGGGAGGTCAAGTGGAAAGGCCCGGTTTACATTGCAGTGACGTACAAAGGAATCATACGGAAAGGAGAGGGGGCCGACAGCTGTCTTGGTTTGAACCAACACTCCTGGACGCTGCTGTGTCAGAGTTACGGTGTCTACTCTGTCCAGCACGAAAACGAGACTACTCACCTTCGGACCCGGTTCTTTCCGCCCTCGGACAGAGTGGCGGTCTTCCTGGACTTTCAGGCCGGCATTCTGTCCTTCTACAAAGTGACCTCTGAGGCACTGATCCATCTCCACACGTTCAATTCCACGTTCACGGAGCCTCTGTACCCCGCATTCGGGTTTGGGTTCAGGCATCGCTTTACAGACTTTGGGTCGTCGGTATCTTTGTGTGAGATGGAAGACTTCATCGACTTCTCTGACTGCTGAGGGAGCGCTGACATGTCTGGTTTCACAGGGAGCGACTCACGTGCATCGTCATCAACTCAGCCTCGGAAACTGAGAAGCTCTGATCGCAACTCACAAGGACAGATTGTAGAATAAAGAAAAGTCCAACACAGAAAACACAGATTCCTCAGCCGTCCTGTTAAATTCACTTAAGGTCATGTGACCTGCAGTCGGTGACATAAAGAACTTGATTTTCATATCGTGAACAAGAATTTAAATGAACTGAATAAATCCAGTGAATTGCCGGCAGCACCGAGTTAAGAGTGATGATAATTTTTTGCTTTGTGCGTCTGAATTGTGCTGTAATGATGTAAAAAAGTAATTTGCCCTCAGGTCCTTCTCTCTTGTAAAGAAGCCAAATGAATAAATAAAGCTTAACTTGCTAAGTAACTCACTGAGTTTATTATTGAATGTGATTTCAGTTCATTTCATGTCTCATCAGGCGGCTCCCCTCAGTGCAGATTCATGCTGAGGACCTGAGAGCTGAATACATAAGCAAGTTGAGCAAGTGATTTAAAACTCTGTTTTGGAGTGTGAGTCCGAGCCGGGTTGGGGGGGGGGGGGGGGGGGGGGGAGAGAGAGGTCCATGAGACTTGGATTTACAGCAGGAGAAGCTGATTATCGGGCGAGTGAACTTTTAACCAGGGTTAAAAAGACCTTATTAAGTGTGAGACAGACTCGTGCACGTTTACTTTCCCAGATTCAAACTGGATGTGTTTGTGTGTGTGTGTGTGTGTGTGTGTGTGTGTGTTCCTTTAGTGGATCTCAGTTAGTTAGAGTGTGTGTTTGAGTGTGTGTGTGCGCTCCAGGGTCAATAGCGTCTGATTTCTACTGTGACTCTTCAGCTTTCAGCTCCTATTTTCTCTCAATGTCACAGGCGTAGTGTGTCTGTATGTGTGTTGGGGTGTGTGTGTGTGTATGTGTGTGTGTTTCATGTCAGGTTATAATCATGTCACCCACAGAAACCTGAACTGACGTGAACTGACGTGAACAAGAGAGAGAGAGAGAGAGAGAGAGAGAGAGAGAGAGAGAGAGGGAGGAATGAACGACCGACTCGCTCCTCCCTTCTCTCTGGGGGTAACCATGGCAACGGGCCTGTCTCTGTTGCCATGGCTGCAGGTTGGAAACTGTCTGCCTCGGTGCCTTTTGAGCAAAGCAAAGTCTAGAGGGGTAATTAAACAAACGCACCTTCAGGAAAATACAGAAGAACAAAGGGGTCTTTTATAAAGACAGTGAAATGTGGAATGAATAAAATGAGATGGAAATATCAAACCAACAAATCGTAAATTTCAAACTAAAGACTCGTAAACAGACTAAATACATAAAGACAAAACAAGTCCAAGAGTCAAAGAGACAAAGAGTCAGAGAGTCAGAGAGTCAGAGAGTCAAAGAGTCAAAGAGACGTTACAACGAGGCCCAACTTGTTTTGTGAGGTCGTCCATCAAACTCTGATCGACTCATTCATGAGAACATTTTAACATTTTAACCATATTTGAAGGAATTTACTCGAGGCGTCCTTAAGATATCGAGTTCAAAGACAACAAGACAAGATGGACAACATGAAAAACCGCCTCCGGCCACTAGGTGTCACCAGCCAATGAAAATGTTGATTGACTCAACAGGTGTTAAAGGGGACCTATTATGCCCATTTCACCACAGTTGATATGGTTCCTTGGGGTCTTAATGAAATGTCTGTAAAAATGTTTGGTCAAAAAACCACAATGATCATTTAAAACAGCAACTTTTTACCCTGTCTAAAACGGCCCTCCTCAGATTGACCTGTTTTGAATGCCCCGCCCCCCCCTCCGTCCTGCGAGAGACACACACACACACACACATCCAGTTTCACATCTTAAATCTCCCCTTAGCATATTTAAGGTTGTTAAAATCATTTTAAGTCACTGTCCTACACACATATTTCTGTATCTGTTTGTTGTGTTTCTTCATTTAAGCTACAATTTTCAAACTACTACACCTTCTGATAAAGATGTACATTATTTAAATACATGCATTAGATATATGTGTATACAGTATTTAATTTAACCGGCACCTCCATGGAGCTAACACCGGGACGTCCAGGGAGCTAACACCGGGATGTTCCTGGAGCTAACACCGGGACGTCCCCGGAGCTAACACCGGGACGTCCAGGGAGCTGACACCGGGACGTTCCTGGAGCTAAGACCAGGACGTCCCCGGAGCTAACACCGGGACGTCCAGGGAGCTAACACCGGGATGTTCCTGGAGCTAAGACCAGGACGTCCCCGGAGCTAACACTGGCACCTCCACGGGTGGGGTGCCACATATCCCTGCAATTCTGCTGTAAATACGTGCACAAGCCACCATTCCAGAAAGTGCTGCAACTTTAAACACAAACTAGCAGCAAGCTAGCGTTAGCGCCCCACAAACAGCTGTTTTCTATTTATACATGCTGCTTCTACTGGGGCGAAACACACACACACACACAGAAGCTAGCGTTAGCTCGCTGCTGCTACCAGTAAACAAACACCGACAGGTCCACCAGAAGCGAGCCGCTGACATGGAGCCAGCAGCCCGCGGACATCACCCAGCGAGCCCGAGCTGAGGAGGGGGCTGTGGCTCTAACTTACCCCGACCGCAGGCTCTGCTTCCTCCGCCTCTCACCCCGCTCCCCGGCTGGTTAGCGTCCCCCCTCGGCTAGCTCCCCAGCTAACACCCGCCGCCTCGAGTTGAGGAAGGTTCTGTGGCTCGTAATTTACCCTCCTCTGCCAGATCTCCGCCTTCGGGGGGGGGGGCTATGCCATGTAGACCGACTGTGACGTCAATTCTGGTCGTATTCCCATTCGACGCACTCTAGCGTATAGTTTCTGACATAGAGGAACCACAACAAGTTTTTTTTTCAAGAGTTTTTGGGATGGTAGACATGCCAGATAATAATATGTCCCCTTTAACTTCATTCCTCTGTGTTCAGCATCTTGACGAGTTTCTCCGTTGTTTGACTCCATCACTTTCATTTTGTCATATTTTAAACGTGAAATTGTCTCAGATCAGCAGAAACATCGAACTGTCACGACAACCAGACCAGAAACCGTCGAATGAACAGAGAGGAGAGTTCGTAAAGAAGACAACGAAAGAGAGGAAACGTAACGAGTGAAGATCGACAACAACAAATAAGAGTGAGGAGCTCGACTGTTCGTCTCTAATGATCAGTTTCACATTCAGGTCGTAATAAACGGTTTGAGACGCAAAGTGTTCTGCTGCTGACGCCTCAGAGTGTGTGTGTCACAAATTAACATATCAGTGCTCCTGCTGCCTCCCACTTCTTCTTCTTCTTCTGTCTTTCTGCTGAGACGTTAATTGTGGCTGATTATCAGAGGAGCACTGTTATCAACACACAAGTACACACACACACACACTGCAGCAGAGAAACTGAATCACTGAGCAAGGACGTGGAACCTGGAACAAATTAAAATCTATTAAATAGTGTTGGTTATCTTTTAGTTTTTTAAGACCACTGCTAAATCAATACTTTAAAAAGGTTTCCGCTGCCAGTTGGACATTTTTCGGGTAGAAAATGAAATATTAAACTATTTTAATTCATGTCACTGAATATTTATGTTGTTATGTTTTTTTTAAATCTTTTGAAATGAACTTAACTTTAAGATAAGTCCTTTTTATGGCTTAGGCTTATTAGAAGTTGACAAACTCCGGAGAAAGTCCAGATCAAATCTTACAAACATCTTCATGAGTGAAACCGGCTTTAACGACCAATCACAGACAGTTCGAGGTCGGAGAGGAAATCTCTCTTTTCTCTGGACACATTCAAACACCGAGCTGCTGTTTCCATATTTTCACTGTGAAATCATTTATGCAAAAGAGCTCAGTTTGCGGATGAGGAAGAAAAACAACCGCGACGTAAAGATGCATCTATAAATGAGAGTGTGGGCTCTCGCGGCAGCTGACAAAACATTTTGGGAAACCATCAAAGAAAAACCTGTGACGCAGGTTATTCTCTCCTGAAGCAGAGTTGTTCTGCCGTCAAACCAATTCACCAGCGTCTCTAACGTTTGTGTGTCTGAATGAAACGCTGCAGCTGCAACGCAACCAAACAAACACAGGCTCAGTAATCCTGTTCTCCAGAGAGGGCTCAACTAATTCAGCCTCAAATAATCAGAATAACACTGCTTCCTTTTGATGCACTGTTTATTTGGGTGACAGTACGCTCTTACTTTGAAATACAGTCAATACAAATAGCTGATTTGATTGGTTGACGTTCGATCAATTTTAAAACTAATTTAAAGCAAAAGTAAAAGAGATTAAAAAGAGCAGAATAAAAGAGGTAAGAAAAGGATAAATCGGTATAAAAAATAATTTAAAGGAGAGAAATAATACAAATAAAATAGATGGCTAATGAAAAACTAACCATTTAATCTGTTGTGTTTACAGGAACAGACAATAATGATTTAATTTAGATGATAATGAAGATTGAAGGTTTGAGCTCACGTTTTATTCTAATACAGATAATTCACTGTTCCAACATGTGTTTCATTTGTGTCACATTAATTCTTTTAGCAAACATCAATTCCATTAAAACACACAAGTGCAGATATAATTGGGTAGAATGTAAAATGTAAAAATGTAGAATGTAAAAGTCTGGGTCATTTTAAAGACACTGACAAACAAACAAAGTTGTTGTTTGAGCAGAAATTTGAACACAATTCGACAATTTTCTCATTTCGTCACAGGTTAAAACCTAAAGACACATTTTGTGTTGTTACTCACAGGTGGCGCTGTCGCTCTCCCTCAGGTTCTCCGTGACAGTTTAAAAGTTGAATTATTGAGCTGCTGTCACATGTCAAACATGTGATCCACCTTTGCTTCCTGTTCAGCTGAGGTTCTCTTGATGATGCTGATGAACTACTGCCACCTACTGGACTGGAGCCACTGCAGAGCCCTAGTGGAGAGAAAGTGTCGGGGCAGACGTTTTGTTGCTGTTAAAAGTGGGCGATCGAGACACAATGTTTTTCACATCTATTTCTAACCTGATATTTTATCTTCGTTTAATTATAAATGTGTATTATTTAATGTATTCATTATTTTTTATTATTTCCATTATTTATTGTGTAAAGAACCATTTAAGGAAAAGTGAATCATATTTGTGTATTTACTAAATTTAGTTCCAGGTCTGTAGTAAATTAACTCTCTGAAATTTGTCTCTCCTGTGAATAATTAGAGAGTGTTTGTGTGTTTGCCTGTGTGTGTGTTATATAAGCACAACTGGCTCCTGTAGGAATTTGTCAGGTTGTTGTGTGTCTGCAAATTTCACAACTTTAATGTGTGCTCTGAGCAGCAGCAGCAGGAACCAACCAGTCACACGGCTGCTGAGGCTTTTCCACCAATCAGCACATTTCACACTAGCGACACAAACATGTGACACAATCACACACTCTCTTCCTAATTACAGCGTATTGACCTGAATAAGAACCAGAGGTTAAAGTTTCCGTCTTCATTAGGGGGTGTCCTGTTAGCCCCGCCCCTCTTGCTATCTGGGTCATGTGATTGGTCAAACGAGAGCTCATTAGCTGCGTTAATTGGGGGGGGGGGGTCAAACATTAACGTGGAGACGTGAACAAAAAGAAAAACTGGTTCCATCCATCAACGCTTTGATTTCTGTCTTGTGTCTCGTTCTCTCAGCCAATCAGAGTCTCTCCTCACGTTGGAACGTCGCCACCAATCACAGAGCGGATCTGTCATCGTAATGACGGGGGGGCGGGGGTGCATCGTTACAGGGATGAGATCGGATTTAAACTGAAGCTTCATATGTCACACTTACAACATCCAGGACACACACACACACACACACACACAACCCACACACACAAACTGACAAATGACTTGTATAGAAAACTCAAAAGTACTTTTTAAACACAACTGTGACCTCATTACATTTATCATTATTATAATAGCGACATGTTGTTAGAGATACTATATGTACTTATACTTCATTGAAACGTCTTAATGTTATACATGTTGTTGACTTGTTTACTTTTACTTTTGTCATCTCATCGAATCCTTTTCACTCGAGGTTTGTGCGTTGTTGTTGAGCTTCTTCATTTCTTGAATTTAATGAGAAGCAACATTCAAACCGAACTCTGCCTTTTATAGAACACGATTCTCATTAAAAACTAAATCTCTGCAAATATTCAGAGTAAATTAGGAGGAAAGTTTCTTGGTAAAAACTCAACAGATAAATTAAACCTTCCTCTGTTGTTTTATAGACGATCGTTTCAATGATGAGCCGTCCATCCGCCTGACGGCTGAGACGCTGATCGATCAAACAGCAGCTTCACTAATCACAGACACACACTTTGGATCAATAAACCAATAAACTGTGTGTTCCTGATTCTTCACGTTGCCTCATTTACAGGATTTGACTTTTTCTGCCTCACAAACACAAAAAACAGTTTATTCACAGACGAGTCAGATGCAGAAAGAAATACGTCAAACACAGAAGTCTAAATTATAAAAGATTCAAATAAGATGAAAACGAGGATTCCCCCCCCCCCCCACAGACACACACACGCACACGCACACACCATCATTTACTCAATATTCCATTACCGTCTCATTTGGGGCGAGAGACTCATTTATTCTCATCAGGAGAGCGAGAGGGAAACAGGAGATTGTGTATTAACTCCATCAGTGTAATGATGTGGAGCTTTTATATAAACTTTATAATGAAATGCTGTGTGTGTGTCTGTGTGCGTGCGTGTGTGTGTGCATGTGTCGACAGAGTGTGCAGTTGTCTCAGCAGCCACTGGGGGGAGCTGTAAATCTGTCCATCAACACAAAACTGTTTCTGTCCAACTCGTTCGATTGGCAGCTGACACAGGTGCCTCCTTTCTTCATTTCCTTTCCTCTTTCACTTCCTTTCCTTTCCTCTGCCCCCCAATCATTTTTTATATTTCCTTTCCTCCCTCCATCCTACATGAACTTCTTCGTTCATCCTCATTTCCTTCTCCTGTCGTGTTTTTACACTTCTCCTTCTGTCTCCATATGTTCACCTCCTTTCCTCCTTCATCTCTTCCTCATTGCTTACAGAGTTTTTTTCCTTAATGTCGTTTCTCAGACCTTCTTCCTCCTCCTCCTCCTCCTCCTCCTCCTCCTCCTCCTTCCTCCTCTCTCAGTCCAGATTAGATGAATGGATGACCCGGAGCAGATGGGTGGCCTAGTTTCAGCCTCCCTCCTCCTTCTATCGATCTGTCCGTTCCTCTATCAATAATCCATTATCCGTCTATCAGTCTCTATAAAACCGAATGAGGAGGAGGAGGTGGAGGAGGAGTAGGAGGAGGAGGAGAAAGGAGAGTCTCAGTTGCTTCCTGTCTACAGAGGAATATTTACAGATGATATATTTGAGTTAAAGCGTGAAGCGAGAACTCGTCAGTGCTTCACCAACTTCTCGTGCGCTGATGAAATTGCATCGCTCACTGAAGTTACCCAGAATTCCTCAGTGTAATGTCACAGCTGTAAAAGAAACTAATGACACTCGGAGCCACATTTTATATTTCAGGGGTCGAATCAGGTTTATTCTGAAATGACACAAAATGATCTCTTTTAAATGTTTTAATGTTAAAGGAACATTTTTATTCAGTGAGTTTGAGGAACAATTCGTTTCTCTTACAAACCCAGTAATTCAAAGTGTTTATATATATATGTTGCTTCAACATTATATATTTATATATATACATATGGTGAAATAGGTTATTCACTGGACTGTAGCTGCTTCAAATTCTATAAATACTATAGACAGACGGGAGAGTCTGTAACTTTTGGACGTGTCAGAGGAAATAAATCACTTCAGCTTCAGTTCAACCGGTTATAAATACACAGTGTGTGTGTGTGTGTGTGTGTGTGTGTGTGCATTCTTCAGCATTGGATGATTGGAAATTCAAAAGGTGAGGGCAGCACACACACACACACAGGGAGCTGTGTGTTAATCAGTGCTGTGGGTGTGAAGCTTTGACCTTCTCTTGTTAAACCACCTGCTGCTGGAGAAAATCCAGCTGTCAGTCTGACCCCCCCCTCCCCTCCATACACACACACACACACACACACACACACACACACACACACACACACAATTGCAAATTAACACATTCACTCTTGCAGACAAATGCACTTCATAAACTGAGCTGCAGTATTCAACCGTGTGATGATCCTTTGAATCACAGACTGCAAACCAATCTCCAGCGCCCCCTGGTGGTCGCTGCTGGTCATAAACCCCGCCTCCTCCATGTTGGCACAGGGGACATGGACCAAAGTAAAATAAATAAAAGGATCTGATAAGATCATGAACATGTCTTCCCTCACGTGTGTTACTGTGTTAAGATGCAGTAAGTGTGTTGTTTCTAACCAGAGCTCACACTAGCATGCTGCAGGGATCAGGTTCACTGCTCTGGGGTGTGAGGTGGAGACGTGTCAGTGTGTGTTTGTGTGTGTTTCATCTCACCTTCACATCCAGGGCGAGAAGCTCGTCCACGGGGAACCGCTCCGCACGCCTCGTGTTAATTGGCCTTTCATCACGAAGCCGCGCTCCGACCTCCATGTTTAGATCTTCACACCCGAAGAGAAGAGGAACCTGAAAATAAACCACGTCTACATAAGAAGACTATGTTTATCTGGATTGTGTCGTCTGTGATTTACTTCTGTTAAAATCATGTGAGTCCAATGCAAATGAACATCGGGTCAATAAAGTAAATTAAAGTTTAATTTCTAATCGTATGGATTCATATTAGTTGTCATGTATCGTACTGTGTTTCTTACACATAACAGAAAATTGATAAAAGAAAGATTTTGATATTTTTAAATACTCCAAAAAAAAGAACTTTGTAAATTTAGCTTATCTTAAAAGTATTATTATATAACCTAGAGTTATATTCTTTAGATTATAGACTGATGCTGATGATATGGAGTTACAGTGAGCTGCTCTTCAGCCTCTGCTCGTCTGAGCTGAATTACAATAGCTCCTCCGTCATGGCCGCCTGCAGGTCACTGCTCCTCCTCCTCCTCCTCCTCCTCCTCCTCCTCGCAGGAGGTGCATCGCCCTGTTCTCTCGGTTGTGACCACAGCAGCAGGTTCCTTTTGATCCTCCTCTGACGGGGCCCGATTGGACCATCCTTTCTTTTCTGTATGTGTTCCCTCACTCGGCCTGAGCCCGTCCTGCTGAGGCCGGACTCGAGCACACGAGCCACAGAGAGCCGGCGCCGCAGGAAACCGACCAATCACAACAAACTCAGCCGACGCCACATCACAAACTGAGCGACTGTGATTCCTGCTGAAAGAGTCAAGATCTGGTTTTATTCTTATTTTTGTACAATTTAAAATCGAAAAGAACCTTTTGATAAACTAGCGACAGAAGGTAAAGTCGGGAGCCGAATTGAGGATTAAAAACACATCTTAAGCCTTTTGAACAAATAATCTCAGGGAAATAAAAGACTGAAACAATATCTGAAGAAACTTTACACAACACAAAAGCTAAAATACAAAAATCTCACCAACTAAAGCTGAAGAGTTAAACTCAGGATCATAACCTGTGGAAACTGAAGTCAGGAACAGAACTGGAAACTTCTGCCTCGTTTAAAAATCCCCTCGGATGAATCAACTGAAATGACGACGCCTTCAGGGACCGGAACATTTGCAGGAAATTATCATTTAACAAGTGAAACATTCAGGTTTAGATTCATTTAAAATCCTGTGAAAGCTTCAAATTACCACAGGTGAATTTTTCATAAACTGCTCCTCTGCTCGTCAGCCTCAATATATCTCCCCCTCTTCCCCCACCTCCTCCACCTCTTCCTCCCCCTCGTCTTCCTCCTCCTTCTCATCTTCCTCCTTAACTTCCTTCTCCTCCCTTCCCCTCTCATCTTCCTCTTCCTTCTCACTTCCTCTTCCTCTTCAACTCCCTCTTCCTCCCCCTCCCTTTCCCCCTCATCTTCCTCTTCCTTCTCGCTTCCTCTACAACTCCCTCTTCCTCCTCCTCCTCTTCCTCCTTACCTTCCTTCACCTCCCTTACCCTCTCATCTTCCTTTTCCTCCTCCTCCTTCTCATCATCCTCTTCCTCCTTAACTTCCTTCTCCTCCTCACCCTCCTTAAATTTCTCCTCCTCTGCCTCCTCCTTTTCCTCATATTTTTCTCCTCTTCTTCTTCTTCCTTTCTTCACAATTATCTCTGTATCAGCATAATTACAGCTCATTCATCTTTTCTGCCTGGACTCAAGGACACACACACACACACACACACACACACACACACACACACACACACACACACACACACACACACACACACACACACACACACACCCACACACAGGCTAATTTCTCTTTGTTACAGGGAGATAATTTAGGGAAATACTTCTTAAATTATGATTCATATCTGGGTCATTCATTACCATCACCTGAAGACTGTGTGTGTGTGTGTGTGTGTGTGTGTGTGTGTGTGTGTGTGTGTGT
>CM028868.1:15780044-15794252 GCA_016801935.1 Platichthys stellatus
GTGTGTGTGTGTGTGTGTGTGTGTGTGTGTGTGTGTGTGTGTTTGTGTGTGTGTGTGTGCGTGTGCAGTTACTTTAGCATAAAAGTTGGCCGTTGCCAGGGCAACCCTTGCAAATGGAAGTTTCTTTATCATTTTATTTTGAAGTTTTTTTTGTTTTTCACTCAAACAGAATCTGAACAGATCGTTTCCTTCACCTCCTTCATCTGTCCATCATCGGAGGAGGAGTGAGAGAGACAGGAGAGAGTGAGAGATCAAACAGGAGAGAAGGAAGTAAGGAGTTATTATAAGTTATATGATGAAAAGGAGCTTCTGAATTTTATGATGTCATTTCCTTCTGATATGAATAACCTTTGACCTCCGTGCCCCCCCCCCCCCCCCCCCCCCCCCCCCCCCCAGGGTCCTCTGGCTTCATTCCTCTGAAGCGACGTTCAAACCCTGAAGTTCCACTGAAGCTTCATTAAGCTGCAGAGGAAGTGCACGTGTGTGAATATGAAGATGCTCAGTATGCAAGTGAGGAATTGAAATCATCTCCGGGGGAATCGAGCTCCGTCTTATTGACTCTTCATCTTCGGCCTGAGTCTGACGGACTGTTTTCAGGCAGGATTTAATTTACTCGCACAAGTGAGTGATTTCCTGCGGCCGAGCGAGGAAGAGTGTGACATAAATGAAAGTAAGCAGAGTTGCATCAGATTCCCTCGGCTCCGCTGATGAATTCTATGATTACAGTTTGTAAAGCTTCCTCTTCTTCACTGATCATATCACTGCATCGCTTTAATCTAGAGGTAGAGTGTCTCTCTTCCAGATTAAAGAACCTGTGTTATATACAATGTTAGGTTGTATACTGGGAATATATGTTAACTTGGATAAATACTACTACAAAAACTACTAAAGGGATGAGAGATAGGTCACAGGTGAGGACAGTGATCGACGGAACGAGGTGTCCGTGTCCCACCTACTAACATGGAGGAGGTTAGTGATCAATAATGCATCCAGTCCAACTCCTTAGCTGCTTTATATTTATCCTTTTATGTTTCTCCTGAAGTAAGAACCAGACATATGAAGGATTGTCCAGCCTCGGCGGAGGGATACGCTCCAATGACTGAATTTTCTATATTATCCCTGAACCTAGAAGAGCAAGCGTCTGATTGGCTGAAATTAAAGCCTATTGGTTGCTGTCTTCAATCAAGTGCCAGTGCCTCCAGGGCTGCACGTGATTGGCTGACAGCTCATTATACCCCCGACTAAGACTCAGACAGTGGAACCGATTGGCTGAGGGCAGCTGGGAACCTGATTTGTTGGACTTCAGGGTGAAATACAAACGAGGACGTTTTGGCTTAAAGTGGAAAATGCAAATGAACTCAATCGTGTTCTCGGTGAAGAATCACGACAAAATTAAACTTCACGGTTGGATTTTAAAAACACAAACTTTCTCTTTGTGGATAATAACACAACGTCACGGCTGCAGAGTCAGAAACACACTTTGCTCTGTGAACACTTGTTAGTGAAGGAGATTGTCTCTTTAATGGTGAAACACATTTTAATGCTGCTGCTCTCTCACTTGTCCACCAATTATCTGCAGCTCGCTCAGAAAACAGCTGATAAATATTCACAAGAGGAGCGAGGAGCAGACGAGGAAGACGAGGAAGACGAGGAAGACGAGGAAGACGAGGAAGACGAGGGAGGTGGGGGTGCTGCATCTTTGAATAATCCCACTGAGGCCGAGTGAGGAACCTTCATCACAAACACGTCTAATAATGATGTGAATGTTTAACCCACAACACACAGGAAGGAGCTGCTGTTAGAGAAGAAGAAAACCTGCCCCCTGGAGGTGGGAGGGTGTAAAGTACCTCAATCCTTGTGAACAGCTGCACGGATAACAAAGCAAATTCAAAACACTGGGAACACTTTACTCATTTCAAGGTAATGGATTGACTGCAGCCAGCCACTAGGGGACGATCAAGATGCTTTGACTTCAATGTGGTTTACAGTCTCATCTGTTAGAAAGTTTGAAAGCACTTGGATCCACCAGATGGAGGCTGCGCCGCTCAGGGACGGAAGACGCCTTCGAGGGAGCCTTGGAAAAGAAAAATCTTGTGAGGCTTGTTAAGCAGAAATTAAGTATTTTTATTGTGCCGTAAAACCTGGTTCGGTTCCACAAGAGAGAACGAGGAGTCCGACCCGTTCACCGGGAACAGGAACGCCTCCGATGAGCAGCTCTCTCAACGCGGCGCCTTCTGTTCGCTCACTGAACGCACTGTGTCGGGTTTAACGTTCAAATCAAACTGCAGAGACCAGGAACCAGGATCTGTAAACAGCTGAGGCCTCGGGTGGAGGTCGCTCAGACGCCAGGGGAGCAGGTGGAGTTTCCAAACGTCTCTGTGAGGAGTCGGTGGCGTGAGGAGTCCTCGCTCTGTGTGAGGAACAAAGTGAGTGAAGAAGTTATAATTAGAAGAAATGAAGAACATCTGCGCTCAGATAAACACACACACACACACACACACACTGGACAAGAACTGTGTGTATGTGTGTGTGTTTTCCATCTGCAGCATCTGTCTTTCTCGAGTCTTCAGGCCACTGGAATCTCTCTGTCCTCCTCTGTTCCTCCCTCGTTTCCATCCCTCCTTTCTTCTGTCACACTCCTCGTTCTCCCTGAATTCACTTCTTCTTCTCGCTTTGTGGCTCGAATTTATTTCCTCAGGTTTTTTTCCCCCTTCAACGCTTCACGCCTCCACGCACACACACACACACCCATACGCAGACACGCACACGCACACACACACACACAGACACACAAACACACGGTGTCTGCCAGGCTGTGATTAGAGAGGAAGGATGGAGGGGATAATATGAAAAGAGAAGAAAAAGATGCAAAAAAGCTTTGAGCAACAAATGCAGCTTATAGACTCTGTGTGTGTGTGTGTTTGTGTCTTGTTGTGTGTGTATGTTTTTACACCACACCTACATGGCTACAAATTGCATTTCACCTGTTTTCATTCGTTTTTATTTACAGTAACTCGTGGATTGATTTCTCTCTTTTCTTCATCTCCTTCTTCTTAACTTCTATTGTTTCCTTCCTGTAGTTAAATTAAAACTCTCCTCCTCTTGTTTGTCCTCCACCTTCACCTCCACACCACAGGTTTATGGTGGAGGTGACATCATGACTGGGACTGAATCATGTGTCTTAAATATCATAACTTGTGATGAACAAAACGTTCAGGCTCAAAAAAACAGATCAAACAGTTTTGTTCTGCCACTGTTTACATGCACACATCTGACCTTTGACCCCTTCAGCTCCTTGAGTCCTGGTGAACGTTTGTGTTTAAAGTTAAAGGGTTCCCTCAAGACCTCACGGATTTATCGAGTTCACAAGGCAAAATATTGCTTTGTGAGGTCACAGTGACTTTTGAACTTTGACCTTTGGCCACTAGAATGTAATGAGTTGCTGGAGGCCTTCCTGAGAGGTCACCTTTAAGAGAAGGGAACGAACAGACGGACAAACCTGAAGACACAACGTCTCCGGCCACTGGGTGTCATCGGTGCGGAGACATAATAAAACACAACATTACCAAACAGACAAATACTAATAAATAAAAGTGTTTATTGCTTCAGCTGTTTCCATGAGATCTAATGAAATGTTGCGGGTTATGAAACCTGTGAAGCTCGGGGGGGGTTATTCTCCAGCAGCAGCTCAATAAAGAACATTTATTTCCTGAGGTTATTGCTTCGGGCTGTGAACCTGAACGCGTCCCCGACAGGAAACGAACACGACGCCACCGAGAACAGAACCTTCTCCAGCGTCATCATCATTAAAGTTTCTTCCCCCCCCCGAGGAAAAACCAACGGACAAAGTTCCGACAGAGAGAATCTGACTCCTCGTTTAGATGAAAGACGAAAGTCGTTAACTGAAGCTTCTCCGTGATTTAGGAAGGAAATGAATTCATAAAAGTTTCAAACGATTACACATCTTTAATGTGGCCGTTATAATCTCTGTCTGTATAAATATATATATATATATATGTATATATACTGTTATATGATCCCCTTCAAACACACACACACACACATCTGTACAACACACCCACACAGACACACTCAGTGTTTGTGTGTGTGAGGGGCGATGTGACATTTTTAAATCCGTCTCATTGGTTCTGCTCGGCCGGACGCTCTAATAGAAACACTGTGAGTTTCTGTTGTGTAATTTAACAACGGAACAAACACAACAAAGATAAAACACAGATTGATATTATTTTATTAAAAAAATACATAAAGTCAAACTCATGAAAAGAAACTTAGAGAAAAAACACGGTTCTTTAGACAGAGACATAAATAAATACTTGGACGGACTCTTTGACTCTCGTCGTCCTCTAACTGTCCTGAGACACTTTCTCCTTTTCCACACTTTACATTTGACTCTTTATTCTTCTGTTTAGTTTTCATCGGTCACGATCGACACTTCGGTTCCTGAGTTCATTCCTGAGATGTAGAAACAAAGAAGGAGTCAGACCCGTCCTGGTTCTCGGGACATTTCATTAAAATAGCTCTGAGGGTCCTTGAGGAGATCGCTCTGCTCTTTACAGACGGATGACGAAACTGCTGAAACGTTGCAGTACCAGTGAAACCCATCGGGGGCAGTGTAGCCCATTGTTCACACAAGATGATACACGAGGAAGAAAGTCAGAAACATTATGATGCGATGTATTTGATGTCGTCACAGAGCAAAGTCGTTAACGTTGCAGCTTCTTCTTCTTTCTGTAGACCAACACGATCAACTCAAGAACTCTTAACTCTGCGCTGCCCTCTAGTGGACGGATGTGAGAATGTGATGTAGCTTTTTTCGTATGTAAACGCAGCTCTCCTCCCCCGCTCCATCCAGAGGCTAATGGAAGTGACCACACACTGAGATTCTTCCTCCTCCTCCATCATCAGCATCTCTTGACCTTCTTCATCTCTCTTTCTTCACATGCACCATCATCTTCCTCGTGTCACTCCGCAGCTTCCTCGCCTCCTATTTATCGCCACCCTCCTCCTCCTCCTCCTCCTGCAGTTCACTTCAGGACTCAAACAGGGCGGGTGTAGCAGGGAGTTTCACCGACCGTATATATTATACAGCGTGAGATGGGAGATCAAAGTGTTTCATACGTGGAACAGTCAGAGGAGGAAGATGAACGCAGCCGAGCCGACGAGGAAGAAGAAGAAGAAGAGAAGTTTCATGTCAGAGCTGAAATCTGCAGAAGTGAAACTGAGAAATCTCTGAATCAGAAACACACGGTGATGGTTTTCAGGTTTTTCTTTCTCCTCCGTGTTCAGGAGGTCGCCGGTTCGACTCCCGTGTCCCAGTTCCAAACTAACGCTCTGCTGACGGTGCAGGTTCCAGCAGCTGGTGGGAGGAAGTGACAACGAGTTCACTGAGACTCGTCAAATCAACTTTAGAACAGAATAATAATAACCACTTTTTCCCAGGAAACGACAGCTGCTAACTCACCACAGGAAGAAGCTTAAAAACACAGACTCAGCTGATCTTGTGTTTGTTGGGGAAAGACAAACATGAGTTACAGGGACCATTGTTTCCAGTACCATCACCAAGGCTACACATGAAACCATCTGCAACCATCAACACTCGAATGTTCCTGCCACCCTCAGCATGTCCTGCCCCGGGGCTGTCAATCAAAATTAAACTAAAGAATCAGAGAATCCAATGTCAGACTCACCATTAGGAGGAGCCACAGTATTGAGGTCCCGCCCATACACCTGCTAGACCAATCACTAGTAAGTGTCAGCTGTCAATCATGAGGTTTCAGCTCGTTAACAAGCATCAGTGAGATAAGAATGACCTGAAATAACAGAAACCATCTTTTTGACAAATATTAATTTAACGTCTACTTAGATTTGTATTGATGTCCCATCCGCTAACACGGAGGAGGCGGGGCCAATTACCCATACTGCAGCCAGCCACCAGGGGGCAGTAGAGTCATTTTGTCTTCTCCTTTGCTGAGCTGTCGAGTCATCTTTATTCACAGTGGACGATCAGACCTGAAACTCACAGGTCACTTCTACAGCAGCTTCAGACACAAGCTGGTCTGGGATGAAATGAAATGTTTTATGAAAAGCGAGCGTGTGATGGGCGCAGGTTGTCGGAGGTGAAGTCTGCTCCTGCTCCGTTTGAGAGATAACACTTTATTCTCTTATTGAGAAGCGCAGGCTGCAGAATGGAAACACGCTCCAGCAGATTGCTAGGAGGCCGAGCACAAATGAAATCTACAGGATAACAACAGGACGTGTGAGGACCAACAACAAACTCATGAACCAAACGGTTTCCACGGATTTGTCCAAATATAAAAAATGAGGTGCCACAAGGAGGACATCAAATAAATGGCCTCCAGGTTTGGGAGAGAACCGGAGATAACGAATCAGGAGAGTTGAATAAAAGAAAAGGGCGAACGCGTCATGTGAAACTTTTCGGCCAATCAGGACAAAGGACTCTGAAACCTGTATCCGCCTCCTGTGATGTTCTGCAGCGCCAGCGACTGTTCCTAACCATGATGCATTGCTTCAAATTCATCATGTACCTGTTGAAACGCTGGGACGCAAGTGGAAAACATGAGCGTTGAGATTGTTTTTATTCAAATTTTATCCACTTGTGTGATTTTGTCTGTAACATTACACAACAAAACGCTATTATCGCCCCCTTGTGGTTGATTCCAGTATGGGCCATTAACTCCTCCCGCTCCATGTTAGCATAAGAGACACAGAACAAACCCCCCAAAAAGTGTGTTAATGTTTCTCAAAGATCGGAAACAGTGAATAAAAGATTCAATTTAAATCCAAACACATTAAAACACAAAAAAAACTGAAAAACAAATAAAAACCAGAAAATCAAATAAAAACCAGAAAATCAAATAAAAACCAGAACCTCTAAACTGGTGTTTGTGTTAATTTAGCCTGAACACAACTTTGTTCTGCTCTGAAAACATCGTGTTGGTGTCAAACCGATCGACTCCCACGACGCAGGGTTCAAACTGAAACCTTCTTTAAACTGTGGTCAACACTCACACACACACACACACACACACACACACACACACACACACACACACACACACACACACACAAACACACAGTGTAGTTATGTCAGATTAATAGCGATGTGGTAAGTTCGAGGCCTCGGGCTGCAGATAGAAACTCAATCATCCATCAACCATGACTGCTGATATAATTACTACACACACCACATATAAACACACACACTCACACACACACACACACACACACACACACACACACACTCTCACACACACACACATTCTGTAATTTTCCTGTTTTCTCCACTTGTCTCAAGGAAACAACCAATTTGCTCTGAACATTTCAATTTACCTCAGAGCTTGCTCGCCCACCAACCCCTCCTCTCTCTCTCGCTCTCTCTCCTGATTGGCTGAGAGGTACCTAGTCACTTTTGATCGCTCCATAATTAACGTCTCGTTGAAGATAAAAAAACAAAAACCTCCGACTTCGCTCGATCATAATCTCAGTAAACAAAGTCAAACATAAAAAAAATCAATTTTAACAGAAATGTATATTTTTGATTTGATCTGTAAATCACAAGAATTAATAAAAAGAAGAAAAGTGTGTTTTGTATTCGTGGTTTTATTGACCGAACGTCTGTCTCATTAATTATCTACAGATTGAGAATGTTTTTGCATCCAGACAATTTACTGTATTCACACATCTATTCTCACGTGACTTCTTTTCAGCCAATCAGGCTTCTGATGATGATATGACAGTCTCACCGCCATCTTACCCCAGGTTCTTCCTGTCTCATGTTTCAAAATAAAATAAAATAATCTTGAAAATAAATAGTTTTTGTCACTAAATCGCTTCGGAATCTTGTTGAAAGTTGTTTTTACAGTTTTTAATGAAGAATCGTTCTTTCAGCTGCTGCTGTGATTGAACATGAACGTGATTGAAGATGATTTGAATCACATGATGAAATAAATCAACGCAGGAACCTTCGGCCTCCTCCAGAGAAACAAGATGGAGGCGCTCGACCTTCTCGGAGTTTCCTCTGGAGAAGAACGTGTCGGCTGCAGCTTCTCAGTCACAGCGATTAGCACCCCCCCCCCCCCCCCCCCCCCCCCCCCCCCCCCCCCCCCTCACACAGAATCTCACAGTGACACTATGAATGTAAACACAAACAGGTGAAGCCTGATGCCTGAGTGTAATCTCCCCACCGGAGGCCGAGCAGCGCGCCACACACAAACAACACAAACAACACAAACAAATCCTCCGCCACAGCGAGGTAAGCACATCGAGTTCAACCTGAGTCTCTGCTAAAGCTGCTATCTGTGTGTGAGTGTGTATGTGTGTGAATCTCTGTGTGTGTGTGTGTGTATCTGTGTGTGTGAGAGTGTGTGTGTCTGTGTGTGTGTGTGTGTGTGTGTGAGTGTCTGTGTGTGTGTGTGTTTACCTCATGAACCTGTGCTCACTTCTACATTTTCTCGGTAATTAAAAATCTTCCACCACCTCTGAGGAAACTTTTGTTTCTGTGTGGAAAATTATTTTTGTTTTGTACGGCAGAGACTCACCGGCTGTGTGTGTGTGTGTGTGTGTGTGTGTGTGTGTGTGTGTGTGTGTGTGTAGCAGTGGATTAATTTGCTCTCTGACAGCAGTGAAACAAGGAAACACTCTCTCCTCCTTTCCTCCCTCACTCCGTCCTTTCTTTATTCAGCTCCTCTCCTCCCTCCTCACCTCCTCGCCTCCTCTCCTCTCTTTTCTCCTCCTAATCCTCCTTTCTTCTCTTCCGTCTCGCTGGTTCATTTCAATATGAATGAAAGTTGAGCTGATTTTCCTCGAGGCCAAACGCACACACACACACACACAAATATTAATTTGCATTTTCATCCCTGCAAACTGAATACATTCTTTATTCTCCTGCTTCATTCACACTGAGAAGCTAAAAGTGGAATCAAAGGTTTGTGTGTGTGTTTGTGTGTTTGTGTGATATTGTGTGTGTCTGTGTGTGTTTACATTGGTTACATTGACGGCACTGTGTGAATACATTTAGGATTAAGATTAAGATTAAGATTCCTTTATTGTCCCACACATCAATCAAGCTACAAGCAAAGGGGAAATTCACCCTCTGCTTTTAACCCATCCGTATACACAACACACAACACACAACACACAACACACAACACAGACACACACACACACACACACACACACACACACAAAAGGTGTTTGTGAACAGATTAAATTTAAACAATGGAACAAAGTTGAAATTCTTCTTTCTTTAAAGTCTTTTCTCATCGTGAACTTTATCGTTGTGTTTCCGTGCTGCAGAATAACGTCGGTGTGTGTAATGTTGTGTGTGTTGTTTGGGGAAGTTGTGTAGTTGTCTCATCACATGTTTCTCTTTTCCTCCGACTGTAGGGAAGCTGTTGCCTTGGTAACCAGGGATTAAACGTATCAGAAAATGAATTAGAGTTTTCTCTCTCTCTCTCTCTCTCTCTCTCTCTCTCTCACTCTCTACGTCTTCCTGTCTTACATTAAATGTGTGTGTGTGTTTGAGAGAGAATGTGTGTGTGTGTGTTTTATCTGAAATGGGATTCCTCTGAACAGACTGAAGACATTTAGAATAATAAGCTACACACTGCAGCTGTTATTTCCTCTTCACCTCCTTCTGTCGTTCTTTTTCTCTTCTGCTCTCTCGTTTCTTTCTTCTCTCTTCTTTTTTTAATTTTCTCTCCCATTCTCTCTCTCTTTTCTCTCTCCTGCTGTTCCATGAATCTTGTTCTGTTCCTTCCCTTAACTTTCTTTCATTCTCTTTCATTTTAGAAATTCCATTAATTTTATCTTTATTTTTCTCTTCCATTCCTCTCCTGTCCTTCTTCCCTCCTCTCTCTCTGTATTGCACTTTTCCTGTCTTTCTTTCATCATTCTTTCTTTCATTAATTCATTCCTCTCCCTTCTTTCTTCAGCACCTTTCCCTGCTGTGGCTCCTCGTTATGAACTGAGAGAAAAAAAACCTCAGACTCTTCTCATCATCTTCTTCTTCTCCTTCATTTATAGAGACCCACAGCACTCGTCTATCTCACTCTATCTCTCTCCCAGTTCAGCTCATTTCTCTCTCTGCCACATCCTTTCCTAGTCCCATTAATCACACACACAGAAACACACACACACACACAAACACACAGACACACACACACACAAACACACACACACACACACACGCACACAAATCAACAGTGAGATTTCCCATGATGCTGTGGGAAAAACAGTGAAGTTGTTCATCACTGAGGATGAAGTCTAGAGAGCCGGCAGCTACACACACAGAGAGGTTGCTGGTTTGAATCCCTCCTGCGACGCTGGAGCTGAATAATGGAAACTCAGCTGCTTTTGGTCTTCGTATAATTTTTTAGGGAAAGTGTGACAGTGAGCAGTGTCGAGGTCAAACTACAACCAGCGTTCAACACAATAACACACACACAAGCTTTACCAACACCAGTGAGTCTTTGTGAGTCTGTGTGTGTGTGTGTGTGTGTGAACGAGTCATCGCTCTGTGTCGTCATGTAAGTTTGATAATAAGAAAACACACACATAAGATTAACCATTTTAATATTGTCCATTCAGAAAATACAGGAAACCACAGCAGGGCAAACAGGAAGTAGGATTTGAACTTTTCTCTACGACTTCCTGTCACCGTCATATTTTGGTCCCAAGTCGTCGTCATCATTACGTCATCATCTCCTTCGTGATTATGATCCATCGTCACAGCGAACATCTTTCATTTAGTTTCAAATATCAGGTTTGTGTCATATACAGAGAAAGGATTTGTTGTGTGTTTTACGTCTTTTAACCAAATTTCCCGAAGTAGGATAATAAAGATTCAAAATGCACGGAATAATTAGCATATTAATTATAATAATACTGATTCACATCATCGACAAATATCATTAGTGACTCCATCATCATCATTAGATCAACCATCAGCCTAAGTCATCATCATAATCACAACAGTTTTAATTATCACAATTTTAATCACTGTGAGCAGTCACCATCGCCGCTGCAGTTATCACCATCATCTTGGTCTCACACACACACACACACACACACACAACTAGACACACAGTGTGTAAGAGTCAGGCCCATTAACTCATATATGGCTCAGTTATTAACATCGAAGCCGGATCTAACAGACGAGGAGGACCTTCTAAAAGTCTCTTTAACAGGAAGCAGATTAAACGCAGCACAATTTCCAGAAGTTCATTTCATCTTCTTTCTGTCTCTGGAGTCGAATCCCGACATCTTCAACATCCTGGAACATCCCTGTGGTGTTAGACCCGTCACTCTGTCCGACTCCTCGGCCGTGGGATCCATTAAACTGTACAATCCATGCTGCTGTTGATTTAATTATTTTAAAATTCACCACGTTCTCCCACGATGCAGCCGAACCTGTGGAGTTTACAGTCAGTTGGGTGGAGGATGTTCTCGCTGGAACAGAAGAGGTGAAGCTGCAATTTCCATAAAACCCGTCGCACAAGAATCGGCGCCCTGCAAAACGATATCGTCCACTGAAGCTGGAACACTCATTGGATCCTTTTTGAAATCCATCTTTCAACAACCGGTTCCTCTGATGATGAGCTGATATGAGAAGCTGCATCATCTGACTACACTCAGTTTCCTCATCTACCAATTTCTGGCCCCGTTTTCATTTCCCCTTGTTTAAAGTCCAGTAATTAATCCTTCCATCCGTGGAGGGAAAAGCATCTAAACACTGATCTGATTGAAACAATAAAAAAAAAAAACAGCTTCTTAAAGCTGCAACGTCCGTCAAACTCTGCAAACGATATCGTCCACGGAAAATAATCTGTCGCACAAAGAAGACGCCAAATTCAGAGCGACGTGAGGATTGTGAGTCTTTCACCAAACTGCAGAAGTGCACTGAGGATTTAAAAAGCTGCATCGTCTGCATACAACCAAACCAAAACCAGCAGCCCAAAAAGCCTCTGATTCCTCATCTGTCATTTTCCTTATCGCGGTTTCCCTACTCTCCATTTAAAGTCCACTCGTGTCTTGTTTGTCTGTGGACAGAGACGTGGGCCGATCGGTCGATATGCTCCAACCGACTCCTTTCCTGTTTTGGTGCTTTGTGAAACCACAGAGATTTGTCAGGTGATTATTTTTTCTGCTCGGCCGAGGTTGTGATCTCCGAGGTTGTTCTCAGTCAGGAAGGTTGTGGTGTCATTTACGTTCCCCGGACTCCTCTTACTTCCCTCACAAAGAAACTTCCTGTGCACAACCTCGTCCATCTGTCAGCTGCTTTATTAAATTAGTCCCTCTCCGGAGTCACTGTCAGGTTTTACGAGGTCACTAAATTAGGAGAAACATCAACGGCTGACGGATTTTATATGTGTGGAGTCGGTGCCAAAACTATTTCCTATTTCTCTTTAACACCGTGTGGGATTTTCTATTTGTACTTGTTTGGGTAAAACGTCCCAAAAGGGCCAGAAATAAATGAGCAAATTCTTTTATTTCAAATTAAAATCACCATTGACAGTTGTGCAAATAAAGAAAATTATTTATTTTCTGTATTTGTGGCACCTTGTACACTTTCTGTCAAAATTCAACACTGATGTAAAGTCTTTCCACTTAATAAAAGGAAAGAGTTTTCAAATTGGCACTGATATCACATCTTCACGAGAAGGTGGAACATAAAAAAAAAGCTTTCAGTTTCAGGTGGATTTTTGAAAAAGGCAAAAGTTGCTCAATAAAAATTTCTAATTTATGTCAGATTCATCTTTTATGTGAAAACTCCTTTTTGCCTCGTTAATTAGTTTTTTTACTATAAAATCTCCAACAAGAAATATTCTCCCACGTGTGCTGATCTATGCTGTTTAGAAATAAACTGGGAAGTAATTGGGAGTGTTTAAATTCCCAGTTCAGTTCTGAAGCTCGGCGCCGACAGAGCTTCACAATCCGGCTGACGTCTTTCAGGCCGCCGGCGTTTTGGTTCATGAGAGAAAAGCTGAAGCTTCTGTTGAAAGTCGAGCTGAAGAGTTAACGAGTGTGAACGAGTCGAGCTGCGATCACAGGACGACAGGTCAGCCGAGTGTTCACAGATCTGAGGAGTGATCGACTCGCAGCTGATTCGAGATCTGTGTTTATCTGAGAGCGGGTTTAACAGAACGAGGTCGGATTCACACTGTGAGTCTGTGATCAGCCAATGGAAACATTGGAAAGTGACAGATATGAATGTAGAACTAGACGTGAAAGGTTGTGGTTTTCAGACTCTGTCAGCCAGACATCAGGAGCGCTCGCTGCCTTGCTCGAGGGTGGTTTGGGCGAATGCACCAGCAGCTGCTGCTGAGATTAAAAGCATCTGCGTCGTATTGTTTTCTTTGTTCTTCTAAGTTTTTCAAGAAGAGAAAAACAACTTTAAACCAAAGTTGACTGTCGATAGAATCCGATACGTGAGCAGCCACCACCTACTGCAGTGATCTCTAAAATGTCCCTATTATAATTATAAGGATTATTATCATATATATTGTGGAGTTTGTTTAATATTGTAGACAAATGTTTTACAGATAAATGTTGCAACACATTGTGCAGGAGACATATAACTTTCATCATGTTGTGCGACTAACGTTAAACTTTCAAGGTTTGACGTATTCTTTGGTTTTGATCCAATTTCTATTTTTGTTTATCTTTCAGCGTGTTCTTCTCTCTGTTGTCCTCCAGGGGGAGTTTTGAGGCTAGCTGTTATCTAGCATTGACAGAATCAGTGTCTGCTAGCTAGCTATCAGCTTTAATAATTACAATTTAAAACCAGTTTCAGTTCATCAGCCAGTCGTCCAAAAAGTCCATCAGAAATAAAAAGTTTTAAAATCACGTTTCTTTGAAAACATAAACCGGCTGAGTCACGTCAGTCTTTCTCTTTTTCATTCTGACTGCATCTGTAAGCTAGCGCTGCGTTAGCATGAGCTTAGCGGTCAGTTCGCAGTGGAGCTAGCGCTAGGCTCGTTAGCCGAGGACGGGGCTCGGAGGTTTGCGCAGCCACTGGAAGAACAGCCGCCGGTGGAGGCGGTGCCAGCGCACGTTGCCCTCCACGATCTCCAGCGCCCGCGGCAAAGCAGGCCCCGCCCCCACGCCGCTGGATTGGATGAACTCCTTTAACTGAGGAAAGAAAGGACAGGAAGGAGAAGAAAGAAC
>CM028868.1:15794268-15804955 GCA_016801935.1 Platichthys stellatus
AGGAGGGAAAAGAGAGGACAGATAAAAGTTGTTAGAATATAGACATCAAGTGTTAACGTTTGGTTTCCAGACCTGGTTCAGAGCCTCAGATCAGGAAGAACTACTTAGATATACAGTTTCCATCTTTACTTTGGTCCATTTACTAACATGGAGGAGGAAAGGTTGATGACCAACACTGCAGCGAGCCACCAGGGGGCGACTCAGACAATTCGGCTTCCCTTTTATGAGTTGTCAAGACGCTGGAAACCAAATCATCTTCCAGCCAGACGTGAAAAACTGAAGGTTTCTCGACGTCTCAGTAGAAATCAAACACGTTTCCTTTTAACGACGATTAAACAGAAACTTGAAACGATTCATTAAAAGCAAACTTTCCTTTAAAGGTTTGATAATCAGAGGAAACTCGTGTTCAAGCTTCATAATTAGAACGTTTTCTGCCTGAAAGTCAAAGTGTCAGAGGGAAACTTTGACTTTAAAGAAGGTAATTAACAGAAAGAAGCTTCTGGATCCAGAGCTGAAACGTTTCTTCTCCTGTCGATAGAGAAACTTTGTGGAAGGAGACTTTTTGTTTCACGGTTGAGGACGAAGAGGAAACTCAACGTTCAGGGTTTGACAGATTCACTGGAGCGCAGAACAAAGTTCATCCTCCTCCTCCTCACTGTACTGCAGCTCTATCGTTAACTCTGCTCTCAGCTCCTGCCCTCCGACACTTTATTCAACTTTCACTTCCTAATTTCTGCAAACTTTCTACTTTTGACTCTCCTCTTCCTCCTCCCCCTCCTCTTCCTCCTCCCCCTCCTCTTCCTCCTCCTCTTCCTCCTCCTCCTCCTCTTCCTCCTCTATGAGTCACACTTTTTTTTATATTTGTTGAGTTCCCGGACGCAGACTTTACTTTCCTCTAAAATCATATCCAGGAAAAGCAAACAAAAAAACCCTCATCATTCTGTTTATTAGATGAAGTTTGGGTGCTCGGGGGGGTTTCTATTTTAATTCTGAGTGGTTTTAATTCACCGGTGTCTCTGACACTGACGCCAACGCTGAGGCTGGTTTTTTATTTCCATTTTCGAGCTGCAGATCTCTCACAAAACAGGTTCTGGGGGGGGGATTCAGAACCAGCATTTATTCAGCTCTGTCGAGTTCGACCTCTCATTTCTTCCTCCTGCTTTTATTTCATTTCTCTTTTCAAAGCTTCTCAGAGTTTTGTACAATGTTTTATACTGGATAAAAAACTAAACTGTGTAGAGGAGGATGAGTGTTAAAGGAGATGATAATGTGGAGATGAGGTGTGAGCAGCTCTCGGTCCTGCTGGTGGAGAAACAGTGTCACAGTGAAGCCGAGGTCGATCACACCTGAGTCTCTCTGCTGCTTCCCTTTGAGTCGACATCACAGGTTTGTGTTTCAAGGTCTGAGGTTCAGATCCTGTTCCGTTCAAACACTAAATCACATGACTGACGTGTTTCATCCTGATGAAAGAACCCGTTCACAACTCGTTGGGTTCAGAGCTTCAGACTCTTCAGTGTGAAGCTCTGAACATCAGGTGTGAACGGTTCCTCAGAGCAGAGGAGGAGTTCTGGGTCTGGACCAGGTTCTGCTGGTTTGCAGTGAAAACACTTTGTTGAATGGTTTGGACTTTTGGACCAATCACAGGAAGTAGAGACAGAATATACCAGTAGAAGAAGAAAGAGAAGATGAAACTTGAATTATATAAACTATAAATGAAAGTCTGTTTTTTGAATACAACAGTGAATAAAGCAGGTCTCTCTCTCTCTCTCTCTCACTCTCTCTCTCTCCTCTACTTGTTTCTCTCTACATCTCTAATCTCAGGTCTCGACTATGTGAGGATCCTCTATAATATATAAATTGGGATGTGGAGCCGTATAAATAACTACTTGCTTCCGAGTCCTTTAGGAAATCACTGAGGCTTCTTTAAAATTGAAAATTGATTTCATATTTCTTTGGTAAGATTCTTTTGATGAAAAATGTTCTGGAGCTGAGACACAAACACAAGGTGAGTGAGGAGGGATGAAGCTTCAGCCGCCCGAGGATCTGCACAACTCCTGTTTTAACTGAAAACGTCCATACGAGAATATTTAACGCTTGAACCTGAGAAAGTTCCAAAACATCTGGAAATTATATTTAGGATTATTGCAAAGAGAATATTTTATCATTATCACTATTATCATGTTTTAATATCGAGGAACATTTTTTATTTAACTTGAATTTAAGATGTATCTTAGTTTCTTGTCTTATTACCTGAGTGTCATTGTTCTCCAGGTCGTTAGGCTCAGATCTGTTCTGTGTAAGGTTGATGTGTGTTTGTGTGTTTGTGTGTTTGTGTGTTTGTGTGTGTACCTCGTTCAGTTCTTTCTCCGTGTTCAGGAACTCTGTGACTCCACTGATGAGCTTTGAATTCATGAACAGCGCTTCACCGTAACTGGACAGAAACATGAACATCATGATTTAGTTATTTCAGTTTTCAAACAAACGTGAATCCTCCCCTCGACGGCTCGAGTCTCACCGAGCGTTCAGGATGTCCCACTTTTCTCTGAAATACTTCCAGGCCAGGTTTCGACCCTGCGGGTTCCTGCCCACGTGGATGATGACATCGATCACGTCCTGCTCCGGGACCAGGTCAGAGGTCAGAGACAGGTTCAGTAACCTGCGAGAGACGGAGGCAGCCGGTTAAAGATGGAGCAGCCAACTGGAAAATGGTTCTTCTGTGATGTGGAGGAGGCGGAGCCACACGGAGCTCAGGATGCTCAGGGTTCTCTAGCAGGCTGATATTCATTCCATCTACATTAGATATTAACTGTTTACTTTATATTAGTGTAAATAAGAATACCAACAAATGAGCCAATTACACAATAACTTGTTTTTATGGATTTGATTTTCAGAATTTTGGAGCCGAGGATCTTTGTAATACTGACTGATATCGTTTCATTTGAAAAAAAAACAACTAAGGATTATTATTTTCTGTCTTCGCTCTTTATTGTCTCCAGGAAACCAGAGTCTTAAGATGACAAACACAAGCTGTAAACCTGTGCATGTAGTTTACATTGTGTAGTTTTTGTGTGGTTGTCCTGCAGGAAACAATACGTACAGAGTAATCTGATTACTTGCAGCTGCTCTGGGATTGAGGGGCTTGTAGAAACCTTCACACAGAGCGTGTCTCTGCAGGAACATGATAATTCAGACGTGTAAACACATTAATCCAAGTTTCTAACGTGTGTTTTAAGATGAGAGACTGAGAAAGACAAAGGGACGGAGGAAAGACCTTCACTCGTCCACAGGCTGCTCACACTTTACCTTCATCTGTTCTCCTGCTTCCTATTTTTCTGTCAACCTTCTCTGTATTGTAGTGTGTGTGAGTGTGTGACTGTGTCTATGGGTGTGAGTCTGTGTGTGAGTGTGTGTGTGTGTTTGTGTGTGTGTGTTAGCTGGTTGTTTGTAGCTGGCGTCTTTTCATTAGACCCCAAAATCAATTTTCTCTCTCTTTTCCCACAATCCCTCTGTGCTGAACCCATTTCCTGTGTGACCAATCAGTGTGTGACTGTGCTGTGTGTACGTGTGTACCTGTGACTTTATGTGTGTGTGTGTCCATGACTGTGTGTGTGTGTGTGTGTCTGAAAGCTGTTATCTGAACATGCAGTACTACCTCTCTGATTGCAGAACAGTTTACTGTGGTTGAAAAATCAATACCTGTCGTGGACACACACACACAAACACACACACACACAACCCATTGTGTCACGTTGCGTACTTCTGGGTGTTTGTGATATCCATCCTCGCTATTTTTTTTCCAAAAAAGATAGCGACTGATAAGCACCTGATTATATACACCAGAAACAGCAACACACACAAACACACACACACACACACACACACACACACACACACACACACACACACACACACACACACACACACACAGAGCTACATTAATCTGGGGCCTCAGGATAATATTCAGTTCTACTTTCACTCAGTTTACGATCTGGTTTCTCTTTGAGCTGCTAACGTCAGCGTTCAGTTAGAATTAATTAAATGAAATGAAGATTTAAATGAACAGTTAGCGTTTCCTCACCCTCACGTCTCACTGAGGTGTTCTCTAGTGATCGGAGGTAAAAGCAGTTGAGACCAGGGACAGCACTATTTCAAATCAGCTGCCAAAAACAAACATTAACGAAGCGAAAAATAATAATGTTTGAGACGAATCTGCTTTTAAAGTGACTCCATACTTTTATATTAACAATAAAACAAGAGGCAGTGTGTAATGCTGGTAGTCACAGGCCCACAGGGAACCCCACTCCCGCTCGGTGAAGTGTTTTTCATGTCTGTCAGCTCATTGTTTTGCTTTTTACGACTCACAACTTTACTGTTGTGGTTTAGTCTCGCAGCTCTCGTTACTGTTGGGTCCAGCAGCTTTTTGTGTTTTCACAAAAACTGCAAGTAAAACCCACGATGCACTGCACAGCAGCAAAGAGACAGAGTCCGGGAGCAGCTGGTGAACACTGAGCTGCTGAAGAGCCTGAAACGTCCTCCAGGTGGTGGAGACCAAACAGGGAGGTAAAAGAAAGGTGATGGTTCAAGTTCAACTCTTTAGATCAACACAAATATAACACTAATATGACTTAAGACCTGTTTGACAAGTCTGTAACTTCTCCTTCAGGCCTCTTAGAGCTGTAGATGGTTTTTACACTAATTTGAAGGTTGATGGTTCGATGCTGACTCCACCATTGGGCATGTTGGGGGGCAAGATACTTAACCCAACTGCATTCTGGTTTTAGTATTATATTGTGTAGTTTCATCCGTCTTTTCTCACCAATGGTTAAAATAATCCAGTATTTGTTTTTAATAAATCTTTTCCTGTGTTGTCCGGCTGCCCCGCCCCCTGCTGGAGGCTCTTTATAATCTCCCTGGTGGGCACAGGCGCTTCTCTTTGCTCGTACGTTAATGAAAACAAAGTAGATCACAAACCATAATGTGAAAATGCAAATTAGTTTTTTTCCATGCCAGAGAAGATGATCCTTAAATGAACCAAGAACCAAACGATGCTGCGGAAAACTGCATAATGAGATTCTGCAGGATGAGCCCAAGAACAAGGGAGGAGATAATTCTGACTCAATGTTCCTACAGCACAACACAGACTCCTCTGCTAACCACCTGAGTCACTGCCACTGTGTGTCTGTGTGTGTGTGTGTGAGACGTGGCTTGTTAGTGCGGGGCGCTCTGACTGGTCGATAACAGAAGTGCGAGGTGAGTGGCGTCCGTTGGTACCTGTTGAGGAGGAAAGTGTTGTCGGAGCAGGTCAGGGCCTCCAGCAGGATCTTCTTCTCCGACACGGCGCTGGTCGAGTGGAACTTCATCCAGATGAACTCCCACACGTCCTCGTCCATCAGGCTGACGCCGGTGCAGTACACAATGTCTCGGATGTTGGGAGGAATCCTGCACAGACACACAAAGAGCAGTTATCACACGAGGGAATCAGTCAAAACAGAGAGAACACAGGTCAAATAAACTGAGAGACGTATTTAGACGTACGTTAATAATATAAAACTCTTTCTGGAGTTTCTTAAGCATTTCAGGTTTGGAAGATTTCCTCAGGTCTGGCAGCAGCGTCAGTGTAAGTGAGAGCAGTGGAGACAGAGGATGTGAGTGTGGACCAGAGAAAGTGATAAAGTGAAAACCCCGATAATACACGTCTGCAGGATTAACCGGAGACGCTCCCTGGATGCAGAGTGAGAAACTCCCGACTCCATTAGAGGAAAAACCTCCACTTCTCCTGTGGCAGAAAAATGCAGAGACGAAGACTTCGCCTCCGACTAAGACTCTGAAAAGCTGCGTAAGCCAAACTGGCCTGAGGACTGAATTAATCGAGCTGGAATAGAGTTTGTTCCCAGTTTCACAATCAGCTCAGATTTATTGAGATGGTCTGGATATAGATTCAGATTCTTCCTCGGACCCGACGTCATGAGAGCCAGAACGTGAGGGGGGGAAGTCTCCAGCTCGCAACACTGGACTCACTTGTATGCTGTGGAGGCTTCAGCCGAATGCACAGAAACAGACACACAAACACACACACACACACACAGAGACACAAACACACACACAGAAACACACACTTGCCCCAGCTGGTTAGTGGCCTAAATCATCAGTAAAGCGAAAAGAGGTGAACTTTTCCTTGACCCTATGAAGTATGTGTATGTTTGTGTGTGTGTGTGTGTTTGTGTGTGTGTGTGTGTGTATGTTTGTGTGTGTGTGTGTGTGTGTGTGTACTTGACCTAAATCGTCAGTAAGGCAAAACTAAAAACTTTCATCACAATACAGTGAGCTCAGCTGGCGCCGGAATTACAGTATATACTGAACTATCACATTGTGAGAGGGTGTGTGTGTGTGTGTGTGTGTGTGTGTTAATATAGTGTGTATTTGCAGGGTGAGTGATGCAGGGAGAATTACATCATTCACCGACTTGGGAAATCATTTTAGAGATGCTCCACTTAAGAGCAAGCTTCAACACATACAACACAACACAACACAACACAACTAACACCCCCCCTCCCCCCTCACACACACACACACTCACACACATATTACTGCTGACAATGGCGTTAAAGTCCTTCTGCCAAACCCAGTGCACTGGACTGTGTGTATTTATGAATGTGTGTGTTCATCCAGATAAACAGATTATTTTAATGTGAAACATGAAGTTCTGCTCCAGCTTCTCTTTCTGTTCCATCTCCTCTTCATCACTCGTCCTCCTTCTCCTCTTCATCACTCGTCCTCCGTCTCCTCTTCATCACTCATCCTCCGTCTCCTCTTCATCACTCGTCCTCCGTCTCCTCTTCATCACTTGTCCTCCGTCACCTCTTCATCACTCGTCCTCCGTCTCCTCTTCATCACTCGTCCTCCGTCTCTACAGGCGCGGCCGTTATTGTTAATGGAAATAAAAGCAGTAATGTGGAGGTTTCCTCTGCAGAATATCAAACAGTGTCTCTGGAAACCTCCAGATGGCTCAGATCCCATCAGCTAACACACTGGAGGACGTTTTATGTCCTAAGGTTCTAACTTCCTGGTGAAATATCTCTCACTCTTCCCCAGCATCGAACTCCCGCTCTGACAGTAAACATGTCTCTCCACCATCTGCTCTGTCTGTCTGACGCCACACTCCAAATGGCACTTTGAAATGTTGAAAATTGCTTCTCCAGGAAGATTCCACATTTAAATTCCTGCACAGAGCAACAGGAGTCCAGAGCGGAGACTGGAAACAAAGATGGCTGATGCCCAGAGAAGCAGCGTGAGCACGAGGAGAAGAGCTGAAGCGGGAGCTCAGGAAATATCTGAGTGCAAGCGGACAGTTTGAGCAAATCTAAACACAAACAGGAAATATTAGAGTTACCTTAAAGAAGTTGAGCTAACACAAAACCCAGGAGTTCACAGCTAGAGCGCAAGAAAACTGTCTAACAGCAAAATATCTGAGTGTGAGCGACGGGTTTGAGTGACAGCTTCGAAAAACTGAACGTGGAATCAATAAGAGCTGCTCTCAAACTGAAAGACCACAATCTAACCCATGAGCACTAACGATCTGGTTCTCAGACCTTCACCAGGTCAGTGCTGTGGTAACATGCTGCATGTGAAGCAGAGTGGACGGATCAGGGGGGTGAACGGAGGCTCGGCTGCTCCGACCTCACACCAGGTTCCTCCAGGACCACTGAGGTAAATCTGAACGCTGATGGATTCTGATCACTTCATATAAAAAATCCAGATGGGACGTGATTCAAATTCCAGAGGGAGTGAACATCTCAAACATGAGTCGCTTTGTGCACTGATTACACTCTCTGTTCTGGAGGAGGTTTTCCAGCAGGTGGATTTCAACACCCTTCACGTGCTGGAGATGCAGATGTGACGCACATCTGTCTGACTCCTCTCATCAAACCATTGTCTTTTTAAATTCACACACAGAATTAAATCCGTCGCTGCTGAACGAGCCTCACTTCCTGTTCCTACGGGTCAGATGAGGTCGCTCCTCACAAGACGGGTAATTATTGTGGCTCCCTGATAAAAAGCAGATTTGGAATGAAAATCACATACGTGTGCTCTCCAGATGGGATTAGAATCACTGAATGGAGCATGCAATATTGAAAAATAAAATCCCCCCCGGAGAGATTAATCCCTCGTGAATGTTGGATTTATCCGCCGCTCTCCCCTCGCTGAGAAATGGAACATTTCCAAATTTCTTCCCCAACTCCAAAAGGCAAAGACTCCGGGAAAAAAATGCAGCTTCTCCAAAGAGCGCTGCCATATGGCGTCGAGTGAGCGGCTCCCTCGTGGCTCGCTCCATAAACAAAAACACAACTTCTGAAAAAGACTGAAAAACGAGACCAAACAAAAGACGTAGAAGTTCGATGATAATCAGTTGAGGTCGGTGGATTTGAGAAAACGAAACGCAAACACGTGTGTGGTGATGGTGAGGACATGTTCCTCGAAGCCTCATTCATAGAGTCCGCTGGACAGAGTGTGTAGCTGTGTGTTAAATTTAGTGTTTTTAATTTATCCACGTGTGTTATCACCAGCTCCCTGCTGTCCTGTACAGAGCAGCAGCATCTGTTTCTATTTAACTTGCTGTTTGAAATATCATTTTGTGGATCTCGTTAAGGCCCCAGAGGGGGGGGGGGGGGGGGGGGGGGGGCAAGAGAGGCCACGTCTGTGTGTGCAGAGGAAGAGTCATCGTCCCTCCAGAGGGACACTGCCCCCCCATCATTAATCAGGCCCCCCCCCCCCCCCCCCCCCCCCCCCCCCCCCTTCATCCACACACAGGGACGTGAGTGAGCTGGTGCTAACATGGAGAGGACTGGATTTATGACCTATGCCTCAGGCGTCTGTGTGTGTTTGTGTGTGTTTGTGTGTGTGTGTGTGGTCCCACCTGTTCTTGTTGCTGGAGATCCAGTCGGAGATGTAGGCGACGGCCTGACGGTGGCACTGTTTGTTCCCGAAGCTACAAGCTAACATGATGAGCTCCCTCTGCAGCTCCCTGCACACACACACACACACACACACACACACACACACACACACACACACACACACAGGAAACACAGGTTTAAATAGTGTTAAAGACAAAGTGTTTCATCTCTAAAGTAAGAGAGCATCACTGCCTATCACACTGGAAACTATCAGTGCATGTACTGAGTGTGTCTGTGTGTGTCTGTGTGTGTGTGTGTCTGTGTGTGTGTGTCTGTGTGCGTCTGTGTGTGTGTGTGTGCTACATACTCAGTCTGGTACGACGCCTGCAGGACGTTGCCCTCGTTGCCTGGAACATCTGTCGGCCAACCCATCTGATGGTACCGTGCTGCAACCTGCTTCAACACATAGTCCTGTTTGAAACACACACACACAGACAGACACACACACACACAGAGACACACACACGCACACACACACACACACAATCTTGATCAATGGACAACACTATCTGTTAGCGCTATAAGAGACAGATCTGCTGATTGATAAAAATGTAATTGACCGATTGATTGATTGAGTGATTGACTAATTGACTAATTGATTGATTGACTGACTGATTGATTGATTGATTGATTGATTGATTGACTGACTGACTGATTGATTGATTGATTGATTGACTGATTGATGGATTGACTGATTGATTGATTGATTGATTGATTGATTGATGATTGATTGATGATTGATTGATTGATTACACTGAACAGGCTGTATTCCTCTGTGCGGTCCAGCAGCTTGTCCAGCTGGTAGAGCGCTCGGCTGGCAGAGTGCCACGGCAGGAACGACGTCTCCTCGGGCAAATAGCCAATCAGCTGCAGGGGGACACCCTGGGGGAGGTACCCGGCCCTGAGAGAGAGAGAGGGGTGGAGGGGGAGAGAGAGAGAGAGAGAAATTAAAGTCAACAGATTCATGTTTTGCATGTTTTCAACGACTTCTCTTCTCATCAGGACACGTCCCTTCTCTTCATTTCACTGACTCGGTGGTTTGTCACATCCCAGCCACCGTACTTTGACCCTTTTGACACATGCAGCTTTCCACACTGTTAACTTTAACTAGAAAATTCCTCCTGCCGAGAAATTTCGAATGGGTGCCTAGAATTTGCCGGTTCCAGACTAAATATAATTTATTTTGGGGGAAGAGAGACAGACTGTGTCAATTTGAGAGAGAGAAAGAGACAGAGAGAGACCCAGAGAGAGAGAGAGAAGGATAATGGCTGGTATAAAGAGAAAGAAAGAGAGACAGAAAGACTGGCTGCTTTAAGAGAGAGATAGTAAGATCCAGAGAGAGAGAGAGAGACTGGTTTAAGAGAGAGAGAGAGAGATAAAGAGACTGGTTTAAGAGAGAGAGAGAGAGAGAGAGAAACTGGCTGGTAAAAAAGAGAGAGCGACAGACTTGATCAGTAGCTGGCGCTATCGCTAACACTGCATACACACTCAGATCTCTTCAGGACAGGGCTCTGATCATGTGACGGGATTTTGGGGGCGATTGCTAAAACTTAATCTTCACACCAACAACTAGGTGGCGCCATCACTATCTCTGCATACGCACTTATATATCGGTTCAGGTCTGGAATCTAATGAAGGTTGTTCAATTTGGGACCGATTGCACAAACTTCATTTTCAGACGGACCACTAGGTGGCGCTATCACTAATAATGTGTATGCAGTAATAGTCCTGAC
>CM028868.1:15807401-15829436 GCA_016801935.1 Platichthys stellatus
GAATAGTAATATGTAGTGCATTGCATGGCGCGTTGCGCCATGCAATGCACTGCCTAGTGGTGCCTGCACCACTAGGCACCCATAATAATAATAATAATAATAAGTATACAGAATAGTAATATGTAGTGCATTGCATGGCGCGTTGCGCCATGCAATGCACTGCCTAGTGGTGCCTGCACCACTACTCTTTCAAAACTTTTGTTATTAGAGCAGAGTCCAGGAGACAGTCAGGTGCATTCTGGGACAGGAATCCAATTGAGGGGATGATCCTGGCGAAGATGTGATCTTTAGCCCTCAGTCTGTGTGTGTGTGTGTGTGTGTGTGTGTGTGTAAAATACATTATATACACACACATTAAGATTAACTTGGCCTCTTGATGCCACTGGAGGTTGGAGCCCGAGCGCTCATGAATATTAACGAGCTTCCGTCCTGGGCTCATTAACATTCATGATGTTTCGTTGAAGGGGGGGGAGTGGGTGGGGGCCGTCACCCGGTTCCTGCCTCCACCTTCGGCCCCGCCCACACCTCATGAATATTAATGAGCGAAGTCAGACAGGTGATGTTGGTCCGATCATTTCATATCCTGATTACTGACGATCAGCCAAGACAGAAGCGACCAATGAGAATGAGCGACACTGAAATGTATGACCTCACAGCAAACAGTGACCTTTACTCAAGAGCTGTCAATCACAGTGACTGACAGCTGCTCCATCCAAACCCTTCATTTTGATTATCTGCTGATACAGAGTCCGATGTGACTCATTAAAAAACAACAATGTACAGTTTAGAATCATAAATATGAGAGTTGAGAGAACAGCGCCCCCAGCAGCAACACAAGAGAACAGCACCCCAGCAGCAACGGGACGTGATCTGCAACCAAAGAGGATGTGTCACTCTGTTGGACTTTTGGGAGCCAGCGTGCACAGATCCAACAGCCACGTTGAGCTGTGACAGTCGTGTCAGTTTAACCGGCGCTCAGCACCAGCAGCTTTATCTGTCTGTATTTTAGTGTTTCAATTGTAAAAGAAAAAGAGTAGGAGTGAATGCAGAAAAGAGGCACGAGGCAGATGAGGGTCAGGAGGTAGAGCGGGTCATCCACAAACCAAATGGTCGGTGGTTTGATCCCCGGCTCCTCCAGTCTACATTCCAAAGTGTCCTCTGAGCTCTAAATTGTCTCTGACAGCTGTGAAAGGTGTGTGTGTGTGTGATAATACTGGAAACATTACTATATAAATAGTATTATAAAGAGTTTTTCAGAGTTCACAGCTGGACTCGGACCCAGAGAAGTGATTTAAACTCAGAGGGTTCTTCTTATCAGAAACATGAACACACAGAAAAGTCAAAAGATGTATTTAACGTCAGTTTCCTCCGTCTGAGGCTCAGCTGGACACAACACAGGTTCAGATCCCGGTCAGTTTCCAACAGTGGTTCAGATCTGATGAGGATCAGCTCCACTTCTCCACCTGCAGTGTTCTGGTGGACTCACAGAGACGGAGACAGTTTGACGGAGACAGACCTCCACACAGAGTTAATCTGTTCCAGATAAGACTCTAAGTCTCTAAGCAGCCACAGGAGAAAACTCTAAATTCCGGAAACATCATATTTCCATAATCTGCCTCATATCAAACGCCGACCAACCTCTGCGCATTCACCTCCATTCCCATCAGGCACCTGGGCCCTTATTACCATAATCCACCCAGCCTGTAGACACTTCCTGTTTACAGCTCTGTGAACGACTGATGGGACTGAACGTGAAGGTCGAGCGAGAGAGAGAGAGAGGTGCTGGTTACCATGGCAGCCACATCCAGCCATTGATCTTTACTCCTTTTCTTTTTGTTTTTCTTTTTTCCGTCATCATCATCCATCACCTGATCGTCCATCATCCATCCAGCCGCAGCAGCCTGGAAACCTCTCGTCACATTTGTCTTATGTTTCCTGCGTTTTTTTCTCTTCTGCCAAACAGAGGCAAGAAAAGACCTTTCAAAATATTCTATGAAAATTGGTTTTGTCAGAGTTTCTTTCCTCCAGTTTGTTATGAAGGTTTTTCTGTGAATGCAAAAGTTCTGCAAAGTTAAAAAGCTCAAAGTCTGTGAAACCGAAAAAACACTGAAGCTCCTGGAACGTCCGAGAGGAGTCGAGACGACAGCGTAACACACGTCCTCAATTAACAACAATTAATGCTTAATGTGCTAAAATGAGATATTATGCATTAATGAAGCTGGAACCAAGCTAACTGTTCCCTGCAGTATTCAGACTGAGCTACGTTAGCTGCTAGCTTCTTATTCACTGCACAGATTATACTGATGGGGGTTTCTATTAACTCATCACCACCGAGATATCAAATAACAGTTGCTTCAGTAGTTTCAAATAACAACTTTAAGAACAGAAGTTCTCTCTGGTTCACTTGAGACCTGGACCAGACCTGGGACCAGACCTGGGTCCATTCAGACCAGGTCCAGATGACAAGGAACGTCTCAGTTTCTGTCCTGGTCCTGATGAGGTCCTCAGATCATCTCATCATCACTGTGTTTGTTTTATCTGTTCAACTCTCCCACCGTGTGTGTAATGAGCGCTGCAGCCTGTAGGGGGCGCTAACAGAGCTTTAAACTGAGCTCATTAACTCGTTAACATCGTTAAGGGCCAGTTAATTGTTTGTCCATTAGCCATTAGCCAGGCTCAGTGGAGAGCTAACGAGGGTCTGCTGTGGTCGCCTGCACACACACACCCACACACACACACACACACACACACACACACACACACACACACACACACACACACACACACATATACCGGGCCGCTGGAAACACATATACACACACAAAGAGGCGACATCCATCACTGTTGAAGCACACACTCAGGGAGACACAGTCATTTATTACTACTAAACTAGCTTCTCTCACACACTCACACACTCACACAAACACACACACACACACACACACAATCAAGTCACAGTCGCACCAATAAGCAGTTAGCGCCGTGTGGATTACTCGAGCTTCAGTCAATCGAACTGTAAACAGAAGAAGAATCAGCTGCAGTGAAATTAATGTTGAGTTAAAGATCAATCAGAGGGAAATGAATTCTCAGAGTGTGATCAGAAAAACTGCTGAAATAACATCTCTGTAAATAAAGCTGCTGCTCGGGGGGGGGGGGGGGTCTGTCAGGGGGGGGGGGGTTCTGTCACTCTGGAATAATCCTGACCAGCACATTTTCCTTTTGTTTCTGCTGAGTGAGCTGCAGGCGGAAGAACACAACCAGGAACACAACCATGAACAACACCAGGAACGCAACCATGAACAACACCAGGAACACAACCAGGAACAACACCAGGAACACAACCACTAACACAACCAGGAACAACACCAGGAACACAACCACTAACACAACCAGGAACAACACCAGGAACACAACCACTAACACAACCACGATCAGGAACACAACCGTATTGGGTGAAGTCACAGCAGTGAGCAGTTTGTGGTTAACACTCATGTTCTTTGGTGAGAACAGTGGAAGCTTCAGACTCAATCTAACAACAACAACACAAACCAGGTATAAAACTACACATATTGTATGAATATATTACTGTCAAAAAACATTTTAATCATATTTCTTTAACTGACTCTCATGTTTTCCAGTTGAACAGATGATTTAACTCAAGCAGTCGTCCGCCTGTTTCCTACAAACATTGAGATTCCAGCTCTGTGTTGATCAGGGAAACGTTCTCTGAGGTTTGAACCTGATCCAGGTTCAGACCTGGATGTTTCTGAAGGTTCCCTCGCTCCTCGCTCGTCAGCGCTCGCTCTCGAACGCAGGCCGGCAGCCCAGCTGTCTGCGCCGCGGCTCATTCAGCATGACAGAAAACAGATGGCTGAGCGAGGGAGATACAGAAGAAAGAAAGGAGGCGTAGATTGAGTTATGGGGCCGGTGTCAGAGTCGATTTTGGTTACAGAGCTCTGAAAGCTCCGGGCTGAAAACGTCATTATGAGAAGCCGCTCACTCCTCCACGGCTCCCGCCCTCTGCGGCTGAGGCCTCGTTCATTCATCACCGAGGCTGCGACTCGCTCGGCTGCTTCCTGAATCTCTCTCCTCAGGATTCTGAGGAAGGAGTCGACTCGTGGACGAGTGTCTGACCGACGCACGAGTCCTCCTGTCAAATATCTGTCAAAGAACTGATCTGAGCCCCGAGGCAGCAAAACAGATGCAACTCTGAGAACAGGTCGACTTTCCAGCTGTTACATACAACTGAAAAAATATGTGAAATTGGATATTTAAGCCATAATTTTCCACTCTCAATAAAACAGTAAAAAAAGTAATCACAAGTCTCAGTCTCTGTCCCTCGGTGACACCATCACTTTCAGTCAATAAACGGCCTCACAGGAATCTCTCAGCTGTAAAATCAAATCCATTGTGAGGATCCTGACCTGAATTCAAACCCAGTGAACTCAAGCTGGAGCAGAAAGGAAAGTTTTTTGAGACATTTTTCAGCCAAATTTAAAATGATTGATATTCGAGCGTCCAATTAGTTCAGCAGCAGGTTTTAGAAACACTGAGGTAATGAGTCGGACAGAAAAGGTAAAAGATATTCTGTTAAAAATCCAAAACACCGATGAACCCGCACGTCACTGCACCGTTAGAAGAAGTTTTCACCAAGTGCCTCAAAACGAGAACCACGGACTTTCAATCAGACTGGAAACAAGTGTGTGGGATGATTTCAGTTAAAGTGAAGCTTAGTGAAAAGCCGCTCGCTCTAGACGTGCACACGCGTTTCAACAAAATAATGCAAACTTCAGTGGGAGAGGAGAAGCGTGTGCTGGTAATCCCCGAGCCGCTGAGCTGCACTTATCACGCCGGCTGTGGAAGCTGGAGGAATCCAGCACCACTGGCAAAGCTGCGTCTGAGGCCTCGGGTACAGACGCATGTAAATGTGAGAAAGAACCGAATCTAAACTGAATTCACAAACAGGAGGTGAACTTGTATCTGTCCATTAAAGACAGAGACAGACGTATGTGTGTCGTAGGTTCAACAAACACAAACGACTTATCAGAAGCAGAGAGACACAAGAAGACGCAGTGGATCGGCCTCGCTGCTCGTCCAGATGTCTGAGCCATGAACCAATCAGGAAGACAGGAAAACCAGATGTTTATGTGCATATAACACACACACACACACACTAACAGACAAACACGGTTCAGTGTGTATACACGATACTCGTTGATGTAGATTGTGAATTTTGGCAGAGTTGGCTTGTCTCAAATCAAACGATGCAAAAAACACGTCTTCTTCCTCTGAATCAAATCTCACGAGTTTAAAAATCTGTTGGTTTTCAAGTTCCTTTGTTAAATTCTCCCTCTGGGTTCTAACAGTGAACTGAGAGGAGCTGTACGTGTGAGCGAGGACCTGTTGTTGACATCACATTATAACACACTCTCTGTTTCACTGTGTGCATGAACGAGGAACAGGAAGTTCAACTGCGCCCAAACTGGACAGGAGAAGAAGAAGAAGAAGCGATGACTCACCGGGCCAGGTTAAAGGCGTCATCGATAAGCCCCGCCCTGTTTCCCACCGAGATGATCTGAGGAAAGAGAAACGAGAGACTGGGATGAAAACGAGAAACAGAAGCAGAGCTGAAGAAGAGAAGAAGAGTTGGTGGGAGGGTCTCACCTCCGGGTTGTGGTGGAGCTGCTGAATCAGCAGTTTCCAGTTCTGGAGGTCGTAGTTCACCCGGAAGTAGCCCGTCTGGTTAATGTTCCCAAGCAACCAGGTGCTGTCGTCCATCTGACCAATCCTGTGCATCTCTGAGATCACACAGACGAGTCAGCCAATCAGCAGATACTCTCATGATACCACACTAGATGTTAACTCTTTTAAAACTGGAAGTCGAGGTCGAACAAAAACTTAAGAATCAATTTTAACTGTAAAAAAGCTTAATTTTCCTGAAACAGACCAATGAGCAATAATTTGATTTGTTTCTCTACTTTGCTCGTTTTCCAGACGCAGACAGAATATTAATCTGTTCTTATTTTCAAAAGGTTTTATTCAACAGAACCAGATGTAGAAAGAGAGTTAGTCCAGAAAATCAACAAAGAACCAAGTTTTACTTTTTCCAATAACAAAAATAACACAAGCACATGAAGCTACATTCATAAAATAAATACTTTAATTTAAAATTTTTTAAAAGTTGACGTATCAGCTCCGACAGACAGAAAGAACTTCATGAGACAGGACTTCAGATCACATGTCACAGAACGAGATGATTCATTTGAGATCAGGTGAAGAAGATAATCCTCATGTAAAAGTTTGTTGTGTCAAAGTTAATGACATAATTAAATCCTGATCATAACTGTAATTGAGATGATAATCAGTTATATGTGCACCTGTCCTGTTGTTGATCCAGAGGAGTCTCTCTGAAGTCATGGTGGACGTGTTCCCCACAGCCACCGTCAGAGGGACCTGCCACTGCAAACTACAGAGAGAGGGGGGGGGAGAGAGAGAGAGAGATGTCAGGGACGGTCAAAGGAATGAAATCAGGTTTTATTGCCTCACTTATCAGATAGAGAGAGAGAGAGAGAGAGAGAGAGAGAGAGAGAGAGAGAGCGAGAGAGAGAGGACTGATCACTCAACATCAGTCGGCTGCAAATGGAGCGAGCGACACTCGCTGCGTCACAGGGGGAGAGAGAGTGAGAGGGAGAGAGAGAGAGAGAGAGGGCGAGAGAGAGAGAGTGTGATGGCTGCAGCAGCCGGTGAACATCAGTCAAGTGGCTCCGGGTGTTTCTCAGAGAGCGAGAGGTTAAACGAGTCGTCCAGTCAGAAGCGAGTGATTCTTCTTCTCTTCTCCTCGGCTCAGACGCGTAGCCGCTGCTTTACCGCCCGACTGGTTCCCACCGAACCCATCAGGCTCGTGAAACCTCTTAAAAACCAATTAGATGATCTCAGATCGGCTCAAACGCAGCAGCTGACATTTCAGGAGCTAAATGATTTTTGAGGCTCTGCTGAATACAGATTCTTTAGTTTAATAACAGACCTCGTGACGACAGACACAGAAGAGCAAAGTTATGTTTCAGGGCAGAAAGAAATCAGGAGGGTTCAAGTCTGATGAACATTTAATATGACACGTTAATACACCCCCCCCCCCCCCCCCCCCCCCCCCCATCGACCACCGTCCATCTTTATCTACAGTCTACGTTCAAAACAGTCAGTAAGATACGTGACGAGGAGGAAAAAGAACACACACACACACACAGACACACACACACACACACACACACATATTTCCTCCTTAAATGAGGGGATTGATTGAAGTGTGAGAGAGTTTGTCTGTAATTAAAATCCACTCTAATTAAAATATGAATCAATTGAGTCAGAATGAGTCTCCGGAGGTTTTAGAGAAGGAAACACTTTAAAGGCTCATTTATTACTGTCATTAGTGTGTGTGTGTGTGTGTGTGTGTGTGTGTGTGTGTGTAGGGGTCATTGTAACACAATCAGCCACATAAAGACCATCTACCAAGCCCATAATATACTTTAGTCGCTGTGGGCAACCTTCGATCAATACCACTGCCTAGCAACGAAATATTTAATCTGATATTTATCACAAGGTGATTGGCAGCTACACACACACACACACACACACACACACACACACACACACACACACACACACTGAGCAACGTGGCCAGCAAAATTGTGTTCATTAATATTTGATTGGAATGAAGAATGTTATTTTAGATATGTGTCTTTGTGTGTGTGTGTGTGTGTGTCTGTGTGTGTTTGTGTGTGTGTGTTTGTGTGTGAGTGTGTGAGAGTGTGTTTGCTCAGAGTCAATGTTTTATTCATCAGAGCCAGAAACACACACACTTGTTCAGCTATCCTTGTTAGGACATTGCTTTCACGTCCATTCATTGCTGACAGTCTAACCTTGACCTTATATTAATACTAGAAAACACACACAAAGACACACACACACACACACACACAAAGACACACACACACACTGTTGCTTTTCCCTGTCTATCTTAATATCTAGATCAATCTGTGACAGCTACAGAGCATTAATTCTATTCTTAATTTTAATTATTTTGTTTGTATCTTTGTGACATTTGCTTCAGATCGGTGACAAAGGACATAAATACACTTTACACCCTCTGTGCCGACTCATTCATAATTCATCAGTGTCCTGTTTAACCATAAAACTCATTAAATCAAACAGAACCCCCCCCCCCCCCCCCCCCTCACATGATCTCTGTTTACCTGCAGCCTCGTCTCACACTGACGAGCTGTGATGTGTTTAAAGTCTGACTTCCTGTTGGATTTGTTTTCAATATCATTAACTCGACCTTCTCGATACAGCTGTCCTCTGTCCCCCCCCTCTCTCTCTCCCCCCTCAGTTCTTTAAAAAGCACTCTCTTCCTCTTCCTCTGTCTGTGGCTGTTTGACGACGGTAAAAAAAGAGAGTCTCAAACAGAACAGGGAAGTGGAAGAAGAGAAGAATGTAAAGTGTTTGACTAAAAGGAAAGTGTGATCTTTAAAATGTCACCTTAACACCTGAAGTCAAACAGAAAGTTTGGAGAGAGACGTTCTTTTACTTTTACTTTTATAAAAAAAGCTTCTTTTCCCACAAGAGAAGAACCGACTCTGTCACACATTTAGGAGCAGGTGTCACAAACGATTGGTTCACAGTTATTAATCAGTTTCATAATCAGTTCATTCATTTAACAGGAAGTTAGGAGCTGGTGTCTGATCATCTCTCTCACTCACTTCCTGTCACGTTTGTAATGTTGATTCTGATTCATCACTGGTGAACTGAACGTGGCCCCTCAGCTGATTAAAGCGCAATAAACCAAAATACATTCTGTCCAAACCTTTTTATCTTTTACTGATTTAACAAAAATCCGGCACATAATATGGATCTTTGTGTGACGCCTTTGTTCACTCGACACAACAACTTAAATGTAATAGATAAATTAGATTTAAATCAAAAGTTCAAGCCTCTGTTTATTTTACAAACTAATATATTATAATCAAAATGTTTATAAGCGTCAGTTTATTAAACATAACTTGATAAAGATCCTCAGTTTGACTCTGAGCAGTGATGATCTAACTGAGCAGGTTTCATCACAAACACCTGATCTGATCACTGGTGAACTGTCAGCTCCACTCACACGTCCACTGATGTTTCTGTTCATTACTGTAGATTTTCCAGTTTGTTTCTACGAAGCCTGTATTCTCTCCCGCAGTTTGATTCGACAGCGTGTTTCACTGTGGGATGCCGCTGCGCCTCTGTACGCGGCTCCGCGGGATCAAACAGCGGCGTCGGCCTCTGATTCAATGCAACGTTCAGCCGAGACTCAAACTGAAAACACAACGAGTCTCTTTCTCTGACGTGTGAACGAAGCCTCGCGAGACCAAACAAGAGCAACAAACAAAGACTTCAACTCCACCTAAAAAACAAACGGCTCGGGTTCATCAACTGACAAGACCCCGGGAGCGCCTCTGAGCCGAGCAGCTCGAGAGCAACACCAAAGACTGAGGATGAAAGAAGAAGAAGAACAGAGGAGGAGGCGGAGGAGGAGGAGGAGGAGAGGAACATGAATTAACAAAAAATAAACAAGGTAAAGAAACTTTGAGGCACGGAGCAGGTCGGAGGGATGTAAACATCAGTCACAGAACAAAAACGTGTCAGAAAGCAAAGAGAGAAAGAAGTGAAGAGAAAAGAGGAAAGAAAAGACGAGAACGACAGGTAAAGAAAAGGAGGAAAAGAACTGGTGAAATATTGATGGAGGAGAAAGTGGGTCGATAAAACAGGGAAGAGAATAAACTCCAGAGGTTGAGAAGAATGTGAATAAAACATATCGTGGATCAAATATGGATGAAACACAAATGATGAAAAAGGAGGTGAAGAATCTGACGAAAACTGGAAAAGTGCTTTTTCATGAGAAAATCTGCAGCGCGATCGTGAAGAGGACGGAGCTGGTGTTCGGTGAAGTGTGAGACCGAGCTGCAGGGGGCGCCGTTCACACCGAGGGAGTCAGGCGAGAGTCACGCAGGAAACATGACGCTGAAGCTGAGGTCAAGAGGTCAGACGTAGACTCTGGGTCCAGAAAGTGAATCCAATGCAGAAGAACCTAAACCCCGTCTTCTCTCTCTGACCAGCAGGGGGCACCTGTCCTCAAGCTCTCAATCAGGCTCCTCCCCCCAAACATGGTCACTTCTGGTTTGTAAAAACAAGATGGCGGTGAACAAACTGAGGCTTCAGAACAGCAGCTCACAGACCAACAGGGGACGTCACGGCGGTTTGATGCCGAAACAAACAACACCGCCCTCAGCTCCTCGGTTCCTCGGTTCCTCTCAGTTTGAAAGTTATCGACAACTTCTGACTCTGTGGTTTGAGATTTGTTGATAGACTGAGGAATGTCCAATGGAATACACGTCACAGGTTACCAGATCTTTATGGTAAATATAATATACAACTATCTATATATACTGTATGTATATTGTTTATTTTTAGACTTGCGAGCTGTTTCAGAGTTTCACACTCACCTGTTGTTGCTCCTGGCTTCCTGTCCGTACAGGAAGTGCTCCTGGCTCACGCTGATGTAATGAGTGGGGAGCTGCTCCGATTGGTTCTTGGTGATGGTGATGACGGGGTATCCCATTTGTAGAGTCCACCTGTCCATCATCTGTTTGATGTCAATGTCCCGCCCCTCAGAACGCATGGCCTGGACCAATCACACAAATATAAATAATTAAAGACTGATAATTATTCACACTAATTGATCAATGATTGGTTACATTATTAATGAGGCTGTTATCTCAACACCTCATCAATAACCTGGAAAGAGCTTCGTCAATATTTCATCTTTAAATCACCTGAAGACTTCCTGTTAATTACAGATCTGATTGGATGGCAGCTAATTAAATATAGCGAACAGAGCTAACGAAGAAGCTCATTAAAGCAACAATCTCACAGTGAAGCAACAAGCCTCTGCCCCCCCCCCCCCCTTCTCGTTGAGTCAATCTTAACGAGCGTCTCCACAGTCTTCATTAGATCAGATCGGTTAAATAATTACCAGCCTCAGTCTGGATTCATATGTTTACCCCAGGACAATGAATGAGGAAGAGATACAGGTTTGAATCCCTGCCCTTGAGCAAGGCACTGACGTTACCTGAGTGAGTTTGTTCCACAGGTCGTCTCTGGCTGCGTTGCTGTACATGTGACTCAGCAGGTAGTCCTGGAAAACAACAACAGATGACAGGTCAGGAGGAGCCTGAACGCACCACGTGACAGGAAGTGACATCAGCAGGTAGACTCTGCACACGACCTGCAGCATCTGGACAAACTACCATCATGCATTGCACCTGAGCGGAGTCTCATGACCACTTTAAGTATAAGAGGAAACGAGAACATCATGTTTAATTCTTACAGGATAAATATAATTGGTTTGATATCTTCAATGATTTGATTCAATCTGCAACCATATTCAAAGTCAATGGATTCTTCTCATTATCCCTTTGTCAAGTTTGGTGTAAATCAGGTTTAGTAGTTTTGGTAAAATCCAGCTGAATAATAAACCAACAACCAGATGAATATAATCTCCTGAGCGAGTGACAGAGGCTGTGACTGTTTGAAACCGTGGAATCGAACATGATGGACGTGAAGAACCGGCCTCGTGCAGAGTTCATCTTCTGTGTCGACTCCAAAGAGCTTTGGACTCGCTCCTCGCTCCGAGTTTTTATATTTCCAGAGCTAACGAACAAAGTGAAGAGTGACAAGCTCCTGGAGAGACTGTGCCGGTTCAAAGGGAGGCTTAGCGGCGCGGTGGCGATCCGCTGCTGACGGCGGCGTCGGGTTTGATCTCCGTCTGTCTCCAGCGTCACGAGGACAAGAAGAAGAAGAAGACTCATTCCCCGAGCAGAGGACGGAGCGAGAGTCAAAGCTTCGGGAGGTCGGTTCAGCTCGGAACGCCACAAGAAAGAAGAGGAAGATAAGAAGGAACACCAACAGAGAGAGTGTGTGTCTGTGTGTGTCTCTGTGTGTGTGTTCCTCACTAACAGTCAGTTGTCGTTGTGTGAAGGGACGTTGATAAGGAAAGAAGAAACTCTTTATTGGAACAAGATGACACACATGATAACAACAAAGTCTGTGTGTGCATGTGTGTGTGTCTGTGTGTGTGTGTGTGTTGTCTGTGTGTGTCGCCTTCTCTCCAGCTGACGTGAACAGAGATAAACAAACACAGTTTAACGGTGTGATAAACTTAAACAGTTTCCACTGATAACGAACGTTCAGTGGAAACGAGAGAGAGATTTACTGAAATATGTTTTGGAGTAAAAGTGTAAAGAAATATACTCGAGTGCAGTACAGATACATGAAAATGTACCTGTAGTACAGTAAGTACAGTATCTAGGTCAAAGTACTTTGTGTCATTGCACTGACCGACTCTGAATGAAACAGAAAATCCAAGCAGTTCACTTTCTGATTAAAATCCACGTGAACGGAATCAGAGACATTTTAAAACTTTAAAACTTCGGCTGCAGTTATCGTCTTTGTTTGGATTCAATGATTCACAGGGAAGCAACTGTCATACCACCGATTACCAGAGTGAGACTCATCATCTGATGTTTTTACGGTTTGTTATGAGTCATATTTTTCTCTAAGTATCTGATTCAAGCGAAGAAATGAAGCAGAATCAGTTTATTCTTCTTCTCTGCCGTTTAAAGGCGTGAAAAATGAGAAAAGAGTTTTTATATGCAGCTGACGTCTGAAACAAATGTTCTTATCAGGTAGTTCAGCACATTGTGTGTGGAACGTGCACACACACACACACACACACACACACACACGCACACACACACACACACTGTACGGCGCATTGCTGCCTCAGCAGAGTTTTATATAGCCTCTGGTTCCCGGCCTGTTTCAGGTCACTGACGGCTGCTGCAGTGGAACCAGGACTCTGTGTTTGAGGAGGATTATTTCTATAACTGCTCTTTCTGAATAAAACCAGCGTTTAACCCACTTACACATGTGATGACATCATCTTGATTTCAACTCCAGACTGATCCTCTTGCCGTTTTGCTGATAAAAGCAGTTTCTCTACTGACCCGAGTGGATTCTCTCAGATTGTGTGTCAGTGATGTTCCGGAGACGTCAACACTAAGCAGCAGAGAAGCTGTTAGCAGCCGTCTGTGATGAATAATGCAGTTCAGTCTGTCTGTGGTTAATGCAGTTAAATTAACTCATGACTGCTCTGCTTTAATAAAACAGGAAAATGTTCAACGTTCAGTTCTTCCCAAGTTTCACTGCATTTTCTTTTTGTGCTCTGATTCATGTGTCATCACTTTGTGTTGCAGCCAGCGCTGAGCTCCTCTTTGAACGAGTCCCAGAATCAACTGAAACACAACATAACAAACTGAATCAACTGAAACACAACATAACAAACTGAATCAACTGAAACACAACATAACAAACTGAATCAACTGAAACACAACATAACAAATAACAAACTGAATCAACTGAAACACAACATAACAAACTGAATCAACTGAAACACAACATAACAAACTGAATCAACTGAAACACAACATAACAAACTGATGGTTCCTCATCACACTGAAGTTCCATCACTTCATGTTTAGCTGCTGTCACGATGAAGCTGTTTTCAGACCTGAGCACAAACGTCTGAGTCCGGACGGTAAACCTCAACTTCTCCTGCAGCAGGAAAACATCTGGAAGCTTCACCGAGAGAGAGGACGTGTGGACGAGGTTTCTAACACGTGACGGACATGAAGCTGGATGAAGAAGAGGAGGCGTACACGCAGAAGACGAAGACGAAGAACATTTTGTGCAGTTCTGATTCAACAAGTAAAAAACATCCTCTCAAACTGGCCCTGCAGCCAATTCTGCTTATTCACTGCCAATCTGACTTCAGTGTGTTCCAGTCAGTGTGTAGCCAAAATATGACAACACACACACACACACAGAGACACACACACAAACACACACACACATTGCAGCTTTTCCCTGTGGCCCTCAGAGAACCTTTTACCTCTGTCTCCACATCTGGACCCACTCGACACTCGAACCCATGACACTTACGTTGAGGCCCCTTTGGAACAGCGGCTGGCCCATCACGTTCGCCAGCATCCGGATCAGTGCTGCCCCCTGCAGACGGTGCAGAGAAACACACTTTGAAACACAGCAGCTAGGTTCCACTGCTAACACTGCTAACACTGCTAACGCTGCTAACACTGCTAACACTGCTAACACTGCTAACGCTGCTAGTTGCTTCTACCTCACCTGGTTTGGTCACAACATACGAGGAGCAGGTTGGATTGATCGGATCACACTCACCAAAAATATGTCTTGGTTTTGTTTGAACCAAGACAAGCAAGTTAGCTTAGCTTAGCTTAGCCTAATGGACATTAGTTCAAACAACCCCAGATAGGGCTCTGATTGGCAGTGATGGAAACGTGACAAACAGATGAATACACAACTTTATTAAAACAACGAGGTGAGAGGTCGCCTCATGATGTCCAACATGATGCACCCTGGGAAATATCATAAAGGCTCCATAACCTTTTTTATTCACCCCGGTTTCCCTGCTGATTGTGGTTTAACAGATCCTACACTCCTCTGTCTTCCCCTCTTCACTCTGTTCTGTTTCTCCTCCATCATGTTTTCAATCTTCAAGCTTCTGGGTTGAACGTACCTTTTTGTACGCGATCCAGTCGAAGACTCGGTTGATGTCCGCCGCCTGTTCCACCTCCTGGGAGATGGGGTGGGAGGAGCTCAAGCCGTCCAATAGCATCACCTCGTGGAGGACGTCTGTCAGGAAGCGTTGCTTCTCCTAAAAAAAATACAAACATTTGCTCTTTTATCAGTCTCGACAAATTCACATTCATCTGAACAGTTGTTTCTGTAAACAAAGGTTCAGTTGATTTGTTTGTTTAATCTTTGTTTTAATTCCTTTTGCTCCGTTTACTTTCTCTCTTATGTCTCAGTTCCAATCCTCTTCTCTCCTCTGTTTATTCTTTCTCCCTTTCATCCCCTATTTTCCTCACTCGTTTATCTCCTTGTTTCCTATCCTTGTTTCCTCCACCTGTTTCCTCCTCTTGTTCTCTTTCTTCCTCTCGTTCCCTTCCATTACTCCTCTTCCTCCCTCTCCTGCTCTTCTCTTCAGTTTTCAGGATTTTAATCGACATCTACAAACATGTTGAGCTTTAACGAGCTCTGTCTAAATCACCACAGGGATCAGGGTAAATCCGGAGAAGTGCGGATCAGTCTAATTCCTGGATTCCAGTGTTTACTGTAGAGATTTGGATTTAATGAACCTCCATCTTGTTAAGCAACGGAATTCGTGGCCTATTAAGTTTTAGTCGTTAATGAACAGAATGAACAGGAACCTCTTTCTTCTTTAAATTAACAGAATCTTTTGGGATGTGGCTAATTCTTGGCCCGATGTGTCTCAGTGTAATACATGGATTTAAGTTGGTTATGAAGTAGATGTGGTTTTAATGATCACATTAAGTTAAATTTTAGCTTCAAAAGATATTAAGTTATAATGATCATCAGAAAATACAGACGTGTTGATGACTAAGAGGGTATGATAGGTATATCCATATGGACATATTAATAATTATAAGAAACCATCTTTGAGAAATATTTATTCAAAGTCTACTTTAATTTTTTAGTTTGATTCATCTGCTAATATGGAGCTGTACTGCCACCAGTCACCAGGGGGCGCAGTCCTTGGTAGATGTATCTGAACCGGTTTAGCTGGGACAGACTAATCTGTTGTTCTGTTTATCAATATTAGTGTAGACAATTCACACACACACACACACACACACACACACACACACACACACACAATCAAACAGAATCAGGGGACTCCCTCTCAAATTACACAATTAGTTAATTAGCTAAATTGCACATTTGGACAAAACTAGAATTACTCTGAGAGAAACAAATGAATTAGATTAAATGAGACATCAGCTGGAATTAACAAACTCTTTAACTATGAGAGGGAGAGAGAGAGAGAGAGAGAGAGAGAGAGAGAGAGAGAGAGAGAGAGAGAGAGAGAGAGAGAGAGAGAGAGAGAGAGAAACATACGACAAGAGATAGAGACAGAGGGCAAGAGAGACAGAGGGAGAGTGAGGGAGAGAGAGAGAGGGAGGGAGAGAGAGAGAGAGAGAGGCAAGAGGAGGAGGGGGGATCCACCTGGTCCATATGGTCATTATGAACCAGATGGGCCCACATGTGGAGGCAGAGTCAACCACACACACACACACACACAAACACACACAAAGATGGAGGTCTATGTTCGGGAGCAGCTGCTGAACTTAAAACTTCTGCTTGTCGCCCTCCTGCTTCACCTAACTTCACCTCCTCCTCCTCCTCCTCCTCCTCCCTCCTGCTTCACCTAACTTCACCTCCTCCTCCTCCTCCTCCCTCCTGCTTCACCTAACCCTCCTCCTCCTCCTCCTCCTCCTCCTCCCTCCTGCTTCACCTAACTTCACCTCTCTTCCTCCTCCTCCTTCTCTTCCTACTCCTCCTGCTCCTCCTCCTCCTCTTATACCTCCATCTTCATCCTCATTTAAACACCATTTAAACTGGGCATTACAATATAATCTATAATTCTATTATATATACATTTATACATTAAAAATATATATCTATTTATTATTCTCAATGACAAAACTTGCGAGGTCTAGTTAATGTAATTTAATATATCAGAATTAATTGGTTCATTATCTGAGCTGCAGCAAACGGATGAATTCTCAAGTTTCAAGTTCAAATTAAAACTTTAAAAGCCTTCGTGACTTTATGAGAAGAAACTGAATTCATGGTGTTTCCCTGTGGCCCAACAGAAACTGTTATTTTGCTACATTACGAAAATACATATATACATTTTAGATAATAGTTTCCACCTGGATTCATAGAATACAAACAATCACAGACTGATTTAACAGTATGTTGTGATCTAGATGGACACCGAGCAGGAAACATGATTCTATGTGATGCCAGTCGACCTGAGGTGGAATCGATACGACTCTCCTCTCGTTGTGTTTCTAAGAGGAGGAAGAGATGAAGGTCTTTGTCTCTTCAACATGAATATTTTTTATATTTCCATTAGAGGTCGCGCGGCCTCACATCGGCTGTTTGACCTCTGACCTGCGCTCTCTCTCTTTATCTGCGTGGGAACCGGTGAGTCGGAGATAAAAGCTCCGGCACAGACGTGAAGCCGTTAACCACACGGACATTAGAAACTCAAATTAGAAACATCTTCAAATGAACATCAGTACATCTGGAAACAAAGGTCCAACAGGAACAAAGGATTAATTAGAATCGAAAGGTCCAGGTCACTCTGATGTGTTTGGCCTGGTGGGGGCGCTATGCTCAGTGAAAACTACGAGTGGATTTCTTTAGATTTAGCACAAACACTTGGACTCAGAAGGCAATTAATTAAAATAGTAATAATAATTAATAAATCCTGTTTTCTTTGCCGTCTCTTTGAAAAGTGGAGTCAACAGAAGGAGAAGCAGCCGACACTGAATCTGCTGCTTCACTGAATCAAGAGGAGAAACTGTTTTTCCACTCGTGTAATTGAGCTGAAGACATGAACGAGCTGCTCTGAACCCGAGAGACATGAACATTTAAACACTTATGATTAAGAGAAGGACTTTGATCACAGTGGACGAGGATCAGAGAGGACCCGACTCAAGCTGCTGCTGCCGAAGGTTCTTCAGCTCGGATGTTTGAACACAGTTTACCAGTGGGTGTGTGGATAATGATGTCGGAGCTTTGTGCTGCTTCACGTCTCAAATGTACCGAGCTTATTATCATTAGAGTTAAACTCAACTTTAAAAAAGTGGTGAATGGACGATTAGCTCTGAAAACTGAGATTCTTGTTTGTATGATTCTGTTTAAACGGATCTAAAATTAAAACTATAAAAGTTAGAGCATTCGTTCTATATCTGAAACACAACGGAGGCAACATGAAACCAGAGAAAATAAAATATAAAATATAAAAAACTATGTACTCAGAGTGTTTTGTGCTGTTTAAATATCAGAAATATGTTGAATCAATATTATTTATTTGTCTATTCATCAAGATTTAAATCATTTTCTGTACTTCTATCTTCAGTTATTTTGGGTTTATTGACAAAAAAGTTTGAACTTAGGCTGCAAAGCTTTGAGAGATATGAAGCCTTTGAGTTCAAAGGGTTAACTATTACTGGATTCTACTCTGAACCAGTTAAAGAATAATAAGTATAACACAGTATAATCTAATATCTGTGGAGCTGATTGGTGAAGCGAGGACTTTTCTCTGCTTGTCAGATTTGTGTTTGTTTGCTTCTGCTCCTCCCGCTGTGACTCGCTGCTTTTCAAATACAAACCTCTTGTGTTGTAAATGAAGTGGTTGTATCAGGCGGCGAGCGCTGTATCATGATTGTGTGTTTTATTGGAGGAGCACTTTGTTTCCATTAGAGCGTTCAGCCGAGCAGAGCCACAGTAACAGGGATTTAAAAATGCCACGTCACAGCTGGGACAGACTGGGTGTGCACGCCGGAGATAAGGTGTTTGGGTCTGAACTCATTCTCCACTGGAAGTAAATCACAACACACATCTGCAGAAACAAAGCAGGAGGAGGCGAGGGTGGGCTTCAATTTAAAGTTTCGGAAAGTTTTCACCGAGTCTTCGACGGGGAGACGACGGTCGGGCGATTTTTTGAGCAAATAAAATGAAGAATTAATTTCTAATTTTATTGTGTTTGCAGCCGACTCACTCTCCGCGTCAATTTGTTTGCAAACCTGAGTCGAATAAAACAAAACAGGATTATACCTTGCGTGGATTTAGACTGAATATTATCTGCTGAGGTGCAGAGAGGAAGAGGAGGAGGAGGAGGAGGAGGAGGAGCAGGAGGAATCAGATATTGATCTCTGAGAGAGGAGGAAGGTGTCAGGACTCACTCCTCCTCAAAAGACCGTTTTAACTTCCTTCTTGTGTCCCAGGGCGTTTTACACCACAAAGAGAAAACAAACAACAGAGCAGCAGCAGATATTAAGATTCATTATGATTGTAAATAATAAAACAATCAGGATCTGGATCCATACAGGTCATAAACCCTCCTCCTCCATGTTCGCAGATGGGACATGGTTAGAGTTGTAGAGTTTTAGTTTTCACTCACCATGTTCCACTTCGGGAAAAGGAAGTCGGTGCCGACGTACTCAAAGTAGTGAGCGAAGCCTTCCTTCAGCCACACGTCCTCCCACCACACCGGGGTCACCAGGTCACCAAACCACTGCCGCACACACAGGACACAACATCAGACACAAACTCATAGTGATGCTGAGCCGTACACTGAATTATACGACCGTTAATGAAACACATTGTTGGTTTAAAATCACATTTTATTCATTACATATTCTTATTTCTTCTTCTTCTTCTTCTTGCTGCTACTGGAGTCATTGGGTTCATCCTCTGGGAACCTCGAGCTAAATTGAATTGCAGTGCATCCGGTTAACTCTGGTTAACTGGAGGGAGGTGGGAATCGAACACAACAACGTCCCCGGAGCCGCAGCGTGACCGAAACTCCAACAGGCACAAGGAGCCGGGCCAATGAAACGTGGAGTGAATCCAGTCGGGCAGTGAGAGGTGAGCGAGGACCCGCCGCCGCCCCCTGGAGGACGAGCTCCGCCTCCGCCTGATGACGCCGACCCAGCCGCAGCCAGCAGAGCGTCCAGAGCCGACGTGACAGAGCAGCCGTATTCATCACTAACACCCGAGGGCGGCCGCGGCAGTGTTGCTCATTAACTGTGACAAAGGCAGCGGCGGGTTGGCTCCTGCTTCCCGGGGCACGCTGCCACCTGATTGGGCAGTCGGTCTTTTCTCAGGGCGCCTCGCAGTCAGGTCTAATGAAGGCGGAGCACGTAGAAGAGAGAATGTGGAGTGAACTCTGCTGATAGTGGGACGTGTGGCCTCAAGGGGGGGGGGTACGTGTAGACCTGGCCTGTTTCCTGGCAACGCAGTGTGAATAGAAAGGACGTGGCGTGGGGGAACAGCGGCGTGTCGCTGCCAGCTTCCTGTCTGAGCCCGGGCGGCCATGTTTCAAACACAGAGTTCATCCCCAGGTTCACTCTACAGCAGAGGCTCCTCACCCCCCCCCCCCCCCCCCCCCCCCCCGGCCCCCCCCCCCCCCGCTCACTGTGCTGCTCCTGCTTCTTCACATGTTCCTCAGCTTCCAGACGCAGATCGTCCTTCAGCCGATCAAACAGGGAGCGGTGGAAGTGGAGAGGGAGGGAGGTGTGGAGAGGGAGGTGTGGAGCTGGAGCTGGAGTGTGTGCAGCCTCTCATTCGGATCAGTTCACTCTGCACTTGAAACAAGTGGAGTGTAATTATGTTGCCCAAAGTCACAAATCTGTCCAGACGCAGAATACCGATGAGGAGGACGACCGGGGGGGTTATTTGTTTTCAAAGTGAAGGAGGAACAGTCGTCAGCAGCTGTACTGGAAACCAGAGACGCCATCAGAAAGTTCTGAGACCTTTACTGGTGAGAGCAAACAGAGCGGAGGGAGATACTGTGCGTGAGGAGTTAGTATTCCACGTCAGGCCATTTAATCCACACACGCACACACACACGCAGACAGACACACAAACACACACACACACACCTGCATTACAAGTGTGTCTGACAACTTCCAGCAGGTTTCACCGGCAGCAGGACGCTCTGACCTTAAGGTCGGGATCACCGCTGATCAGGTTGTTGTTTGTGGTCAAGTCCACAGACTGAGGTCATCGGGGTCAGCAGCACGCTCGTGGTTTTCTCTGACAGTAGCAGGGTTGTGTAGCAGGGTTGTGTAGCAGGGTTGTGTAGCTTTGTTTTTTACCGTACTTCCCTAGTTTAAGATTAATCATGACCATCAGACCAACGTGACTCCTACAGCTCATATGTAACTCGATGTCGACAGAAATCCAAAGCACATGGAGGAACCTTATAAATCGATGGAAGGATTTGAATTATGTAATAATCTGTGGTGAAGAACATTAAGTGATTATTCATAACTCATTTCCCTCTCTCTCTCTCCAGCTTCGTCTTTTCTCGGCCAACTTGATTCTCTGCCGAGCCGAACGAGCCAGAATCAAATATGTATTTCTATAAAGAGGTTTAGTTCAGTTTCCTCTCCACGACTCTTTGACTCTGTTTCCTGCTTCACCTGCTCAGACTCACAGTCTTCATCACGTGGAGAAGAAGAACAAGTTCTGACACAAACACCAACTCAACTCCTGCTGTCTGTCCGCCAGGCCTGAGTCTGGGCAGGGACTCAAACCGACCACTCTGTGGGAGCTGGCAGGCTGTTGGGCTGAGGCCCGCTGCCTGGCGCGGCAGGCGGGGGTTCGACTCCCTGAGGCAGAGCCACAGTCTCAGTGGGAACCAGGACAGTTTATGGAAAAACACGACGCTGCCAGATGAAGTTTGACAAAGAAACTAAAACATGGGGTTCGGATCTGAAGGTGACTCTGGAGGAATGAGAGCTCGTTACCTCGTTTAAATCTGACGTGTTTATATCCCTATGTAAAGACAGAATCAATTCACACTTCAGTCTGATCCAATAGAACCAGAGAACATGACGATGGAGGAGAATCGTTTTGTTCAGGGTCTGAAATCAGTTCACATCCGTCAGCAGCTCGTTCATTAAACAGAGGATCCAGTCTGTGTCCGGCCTCACAGCTCCCAGTGGCTCGGTCACTTTCCAGTTTCCATCAAACCCTTAATTTCACACTGGTACAGTTTGCTCAAGCCCCCCCGACAAATTGAAAATAGAGCCTAATTAATATTCCTCTGGAGAGTTGTCTCAGTAAAGAAGACTAATCCTCTATAGTTGTTCTTCTGTAATAATTAAAAATGACGACTTGTGTAGATTGTACAACTCTCTCCTTCATCAGCTGCTCTGTCGTCTCTCATCCGGTTTCCTCCTCATTAAAGGAGGAGAAGAGGCTCCGCTGGGTCGGCCATTACGGCGTCGGCTGTTACGG
>CM028868.1:15829459-15846436 GCA_016801935.1 Platichthys stellatus
CTTCATGGAAGGAAAGTCAAGCATCAGGAAGAATCTGATGCTTTCTCTGCTCGTGATTTCCCAGAAGCCCCAAAAACCCCAGAGACGGACGACAGCAGCCATCGTCCTCCAGGGCTCCGTCCAGGACACGAGACAAACTGCAGCTCGACCGGTGAGCGCTACACAATTATATAAAAACTACATGAGCACCGAGGATACAGCCAGAACAATTCTTTAATTTTTGATCGCGCTCAACCGTGGCTGTCTCTCTGAGGGAGGACAGAGCCTGTGTTTTTTAAACGACTGCTGTAAGTCCATCAAACGACTACAAAGAGACGCACAACCACCACAGGGACAGACGCACAACAGCCACCGACACAAGCAAGTCATTTGTAGTCGCTTTGTGTCTGTGGCAGTCTTTGGCTCTCGCTCTCATGTGGGAGGGCTGGGGGGGGGGGCTTTAACGTGTCGATGCCCAGGGACCCATTATCCCGTCGCTCGCCCGGCTTCCTCACAGGAAAGACAAATTACGAGGTCGTATAAATCTAATATTTGCAAAAGCTAAATAAATACAGCTTCTTAAAATGTACCAATGGTTCACAACCGTCCAACTCACATTTACCTCCTGACCAGTCTCCTCCCAGATGTCTCCCAGTAACTGTCCAGTCCCAGTAACTGTCCGTCCCTGTGACTGGACAAAGTCCTTTCACACCGAGGAGCAACTACACACCTTCTCAACAACCTCAGCCAATCAGGAGGAGGAACAGGAAGCCTGAGAGGCAGAACCCAGGGAAAATATCCCCCAGAAATAACTTGCTGCTCATAAAGCTCATCAGTGTGAGTAATAACTCAAGGTGACATAGATAGACGTGTGTGTGTGTGTGTGTGTGTGTGTGTGTGTGTGTGTGTGTGTGTGTGTGTGTGTGTGTGTGTGTGTGTCGGTCAGAAGTCTCCGTGCAGGTAAAGTTTCAGCCTGTTTAATGCAGATGAGTCTTTGCAGCTCTGCCGGTGCCTTGCTCCAGGGAACCTTCAGGGGGAGTTTTCTGGTGCAACAACAAGCAGCATTGGGGGGGGGGGGGGCTTTGCTTGTTATCGTGACACCACAATGGAACAATCTAACATCCTTTTTCTTTTAATATTCACATTGTAGTCGCCGGTATCCTTAAAATAATGTCACTTGCGTCATGTATTTAATTTCACAGTGATTATGCAGTGACGCAGTGAATCAGAGAAGAGGAAACAGGAGGATTCTCTCTCTCTTTCTCCAGCAGCAGCACCTTCGTTCTTTCCTTCCTTCACTTCTCTCTCTCTCTCTCTCTCAGAACAAAGCAGAACTGGGCCTTTGATCATCCTCCTCCCTCCGTGTGACCCTCACTTATAAATATTCATCCCTCTCTTCAGCAGAGGGACTGAATCTGATTTTCACTTTCTGTTCGGATGGAGCTTCTCACAGCTCCACGACAGCCGACAGAATAAAACCCAGTCTCGTTTGTTCTGTTTACATCTGTGAACTGTACAGACTCTCACGTATATTCCCCCCCGACGAGCTGCAGTTGAGCGGAACACGATCAACAACAGTCGCAGCAAACTCTCAAACCTCCGGCTCAATTAATCTCTGTCGGGTTTGGGATTTAACGGCGTCCACCGGCCAAACGCTGCTGATCGTTACAGTTTGATCTGGGATAATAGCCTGAGCTGGAGAACTGCAGAGCAACAGGGCAAAGAAACAGAACCCGGCTGCAGCTGGACCACACTCAGAATAACAGATATGAAACTAGTAACATCTGGACCAGATGGATCCAGGATAAGAACCATACAGCATCTGGACCAGGATGATAAAGATTCAAAGGTTTGCTGGACGGTTCTAGATCAGCTGCCGGATCAACACCTTGTTCAGGTACAAGTAAAGAGGAACAGGTCAGAACAGGATTCTATCTACATACATGTCCTGAGCCCTCCTGCACATGAGAGTCTGAGAGGTTTGCTTCAGGACTCGTGGACTCGTGGATCCGGGTTCTCAACACTTGGACCGAGCTGCAGCGAGTTCAGATCAGGACAGTTCAGGTGAGAGCATCTGAGTCTCTGAGGCTCTGAGGCTCTGAGTCTCTGAGGCTCTGAGGCTTGAGACTGAAGCTTCACCTGATTCAGTTTCTCTTCAGAAAACAACGTGACTGGAATCCCTGACAGATCCGAACTCTGACCGAGGTCAGAACTAATTATAGAGAAGATCCAACCACGTAAACATTAACATATCGTCCCTGATAAGCACGATGAAATGCTAATTCCTTCACACCGGGGCTGGAACCTGTGAAGAACACGTGAGAGTCGACTTCAGCTCGTTTCTTCCTTCTCTCTTCTGTTGTCGCTGGATGTTTCATCTCCTTCTCTTCTGTTGTTTTCACTTGTGTTGTATTTTCCTTCCTCATTTCAGTCCTGGAACATTTGAATCTTGTTTGAATTTAGTTTCACTCCAACATGGATGAGACAGTCAGTTATCTCAGCAGCACAGACGTGTTATTTTAGTTTAGGTTTTATGTTTTATTCTGTAACTTCCACAGTTTAATGATCAGACAGAACATCTGAGTCAACCTGAGACGAATCTACACGACATAAACATATAAACAACATCTTTTGACTGGTTGAATTAGATTTCTATTATTTAGAAGACAGCGCTGTGTTTTTGTTTTATTCTGTGTTTTCATAACATTTGACAAATACAAAGGGAAAATGAAATTCATCTGTTTGTTTCTGACTGAAGAAGTAAATCTTTCAAATACTTTCCTTTTTACAGGATGCTACTTTCTATAAAAAGAAAGAGTGTCTATGTGAGTATAGTGTGTGTATAATTTATTGTATATATCACTACATTTGTGGTTCATTATATCTGTTTATCGGTTTGTGTGTGTGTGTGTGTGTCTGTAAGTGTGTGTTAGTGTGTCGCAGCTCTAATGAGCCTTACACAAACACACACACACTCAGGGTGTAAGATGTTTGTTTATGGCCTGTTAATTAGCCTCGGACATGAGCAGGAGGCAGACACACACACACACACACACACACAAACACACACTGTATTATTGATGAAGCACTCGAGTCCTTCAGCTGCAGGTGAATCTCAGATTTTCATCCTGATTTAATTCCTACTTCTCAACGACTAATCGATAATTAGTAAATTAACGACATCATTAATTAATGTCACTGATTATTCAGAGAATAATTCATGAGTCCAAATGAAAGAACTCTCTATAGAGAACTGATATCTACGAGAACGAAGCTGCCTCACACTTCTCATCTGAGCTTTGTTTTCAAAGAACATGAAACAGCTTCTCACTTCTACTGAGTCTGGAAACCCGACGAAGACAAGGGGGGGGGGGGGGGGGGGAAAAATGAAACAAACAAACAAACAAAGGAGAGAGTTGTTAGAGTTTCTTCTTTTTAATCTTCCCAGAACAACAACAGCTCAAGTGAGAGTCTGGAGGTCAAAGGTCAAAACATGATGAAAGGTGTAGGAAAGTGCAGCTGGAAGAAATGGATCTGATGTGATGTGAGTCTAATACAGACGTATGTGTATGTATGTGTCTGTCTGTGTGTGTGTGTGTGTGTGTATTAATCCTTCCTAATTTTGTCAATGCCCCATCTGTTAACATGGAGGAGGAGAGGATAACGTGCTGTACCGCTGCCAGCCACCAGGGGGCAATCGAGACAGTTTTGGGAGGAGAGAGAGAGACGATGAGAAACAGTGAGACGGGTGGAGAGAGAACAAGAAGATGATTTATATCTTTGAATTCTAATGAACTCTATGCAAACAATAAATGATCTAGTTTGAAGCAAAACACTGCAGAGGAGATTATACACACTGACAGCAACACACAACACTGCACAACACACACTGCACTGTGAGGGTGTGTAGGACCAATTGTACATTTAAAGACTGACTCCTGTGTTTAACCTTTTATTCTAATTTTCATAATGATGCTTAAACTACTTGTATTTTGAATCTGAGGAGCACAGAGGACGGAGCGGAGGGTTGTTGGCTCTCGTCCCTAAACGAAGACAGGAAGTCGAAGACGCAGATGAAGATGTGGTGAAGACACGAACAGTAGAGAACACACAGCAGTTCTCCACTGTACAGATGAGAGTTTGATTGACGGGGATGATTGACAGCTCTGTTCTCCACGTGTGCCCTCGAACACCTGACTGGAGAAGAACACTCCTGCCTGAGCTGTCAGTCATCCCTGCGCTCGACTGACTGTCAACCAGGAGACAACATGGCGGCTGCACTGGAGACATCCAGCTCCTCCAACATGAGGTCTGAGAAGGAGCTTCACTTCCCACCATCACCACACCTAACAAGTATCTCCTCACTCAGAGGACGCTGGTGGATCTGAAGCAGCTGGTCTCAGTTCCAGTAAAGATGTGAACTGATGAAGATGTTCAGTTCTGAGAGGAAGAGGAGATTCAGTTATCAAGCTGAGCTGAATCCCTCTGAAGGATGTTCTCAGGATCTAAACCCCTCAGAGGGATTCAGGGTCAGAGTTATCACTGGTTCTGGAGCAGGTTTGATCTGCAGCTTTGATGGGAGGCTGGTAAAGGTTAAGAGGGAGGTGATGGGAACGCTGGACGTCCACTGGGAATCTGTAGAAGCACAGAGACACAACTGGGCTCATGTTGAACTGAGCTGTCACACGGGACATCACACTGAGCTGCTTCCTGCTGCCGGAGGTTCTAACAACAGATGAAGAGACGCAATCTGATTCTCTTTGTCTGGTTTAATTAACAGAAATCTGATGGGAGTGAACTGAAAGCATATCAGCACAAACAAACCCTACAAGTGTGTGTGTGTGTTTGTGTGTGTCTCTCTCTTTGTGTGTGTGTCTCTCTCTGTGTGTGTCTCTCTCTGTGTGTGTGTGTCTCTCTCTATGTGTGTGTCGCAGGTCAGAATCACTTGTTCCACTCGGAGGTCTCTGTGCAGTGACACGTTCACAGCAGGCAGCAGATGGACAGAAGCCGTGATGTCAGTTCAGCTGCACACGTCCACACAGCGAGCACATCTGGACAAACCAGGCTGTGCACGTGACCTCAGGCAGATACCTCCTTTATATAACCTACTATCATATAAATGAAATTGTATATAAAGATGGACGACGCGTCTCCACTTCTTTTTCCGTCTGTCTCGACCCAATTATTATTAATTATTATTATCAAGACACTTGGAGGGATTTGATACCACAATTCCTCTCCATCATATATCAACTCAGCATGTAGCCCATAATAATCCTTAATGTCACAACAATGCAACTTTATTCAAAACAGCCACAAAACACTGGACGTCATGAAATCACAGAGTTTAATTAAATCCATGACCTTGTGGCCATCAGTGGTACTGCAGCTCGAGACAACAGGTGTGCTCAGTCAGTGTGTGAACGGATCTGCTCTCTCACTCGTTTCTCAGCTGAAGGACGACAACTTCCTGTCAGCTCCCCCCCGCCCCTCACTCCCTCCATCTGTTCACCTGAGATCAGCAGCGCAACACGAACAACAGCAGAAGAAATCCAACAAGACACCGGCACCACTTTGACCCCCCATCCCCAGACCGCTGTTAAAATCAACATGTGTTGCATGTGCAATGATTCCTGACGGGGAGTCGAACCAGTGACCTGATGTGAGTCTGTGGAGTGAAACAGGTTCAGTGTGGAACACGAAACCAGAGCAACGATCAGAAATATGATCCTTCAGTTCAGAACCTTCAGGTCCTCGTTTCATCTTTTGTGTGACGGACATAAAACAAATGACAGTGAGGTTTTTTTTGGAAATACTTTAACAACAATAAAAAAACATTCCTGAATCGAATCCTTTATTCAAATCTGCTCCAATATATCAGTTTCTTCTTTTTCCCTTTTGCCAAATTTTGTGTCAATTGTTTGAATATTTGCTTAATAAATGCAGATGGAAACACAACCAAGTGTTGTAATAACTGATCCCACAAAAATGTGACTGAACACAAACACACACTGAACCCAAACCTCTGTTTCTGTTTTCCAGTTAAAGTTCTTACAAGAGAACAAGCTGATTTTTGAAAGCACAACTTTCTGCCTCCATCCGTCAGTGTGTGTGTGTGTGTGTGTGTGTGTGTGTGTGTGTGTGTGTGTGTGTGTGTGTTTGTGTGTGTTGTGTGTGTGTGTGTGTGTGTGTGTGTGGTGTGTGTGTGTGTGTGTGTGTGTGCTTGTGTGTGTTGTGTGTGTGTGTGTGTGTGTGTGAGGGAGATAAGTGACTTCAGGATGGAATGAAAAACTGCACACGACTTCACTTTCATCGTTTCTCTTTCTTCTCGCTCTCTCACTCTAAACCTTACTATCTAGCTCTAAACCAACAAACCAGACGAGCAAAGCTTCACGAAAACGACAAAAAAAAAAGAAGTGAAAAGAGTCAAAATCAAACAAAAACACCGGCACTTCATCTTTTATGACCTGTGCAGTGAAATCTGTGGCTTTATATAGAGCCGGGCATCAGAGTGAGAAGCTTAACGTTGTTATTCGCTCTGTTCTCTGCTCCACACCAGAGGCTGCCGGGGGGGAACATTAATCCAGACTCAGCTCAGAGAGACGCGGGTCTGAGGCCACGTCCTGGAGGGAAATTACATGAGAACGCCACATTCTTCAGTCAGCCGGCGGTGCTGCAATATTTACACTGCAGCTTTTCATTCTCATCATCAAAACCAAAACGAGCGCAAGCACCCTAACGTTTAAAGGGCCGGTTCCTCGGCTGCACAAGAACATCTTCAGTTTCACTTCCAGTCGCTTCAGAAACAAAAATCTGCCTCTGAAACGTCTCCAATCAAATAATTCATCATCTCACACACACACACACACAGACACACACACAGACACACACACAGATGTTTCTGCCTCAGTTTCAGGAACAATCTTTTCCTCGTCAGCTTTGGTTTTATTTCCTGTTCCTCTCACATCGTGAAGCTGTGAACCGGCGGCGTCAATTCCTGCCGGCGGCTTCAGGCTCAGTGTCGTGTTTTTTATCTTCAGCATGTCGGTCTGCAGGTGCATCATTTCCTCTAAAGCATCTTTTCCTCCTCACAAACTTTATTTAAAGCTTCACATGGTGTTTTGACTCGTGCCGACATGACAGGGACATGTGAGACTTGACAGAAATGAAACAGTAAATAATAAACAGGTAAACTGTTTCTTCGCATTGTTATTTAACATTTTTAAATATTCTTTCTGGATCTGCAAAATCCAAACAATCCACAGAGTGAAGTTCAGGAGTAAGAAGATTTTGAAACATTCGGTCCAGGTCAGAATCTAATCCATGGTTCTCGGCCTGTGGCTCCACTCTCCAGCTGACTTCCCTAAAAACCTGCTCCATACATTTCTGAAACATCCGGCTCAGAGCAGCAGAACCAGAAGAGACAGAACCCGTCAGCTCGGAGGGAACGAGTGCAGACAGGCGGCGTGAGGAGGGAGCAGAACCGAGCATCAGCTTCTCGTCCAGAACCCGTCCTGCTCGAGTCCCAGACTGAGGAGAAACTGTTTCATCCTAAATCCTCAGACACGAGACACTTCAACAACATGAACCTGCTCTGAATCCTAATGTGACGGATTCTGCTTTGCATTAGTTTCATTACAGATGTTCAGAATGAATCCTAATCCTTCTTCTGACTCTATGAATATGTGAATATTAAAGTTCATTTTCCAATTTTCTTTTAAACCTGCAGTGAAAGCCGGCTGACACGTTCAGAGCTCGTTCGTCTGATCCACTTGTTCATCCTGAAATATTTGTATCTGATTTTCACATCATCAACACTCTGACTCCCTCCTGATCCTGATCTCCAGCTGATCTCCAGCCACTCAGTGGACTTTAGTAGAAACTCAGCAGAAAGTCTGAAGCCTCTCCGCCGCCCCCCCCCCCCTACTTGTTCCCACAACATCAACAACACAACTCGTCTCCACCAAACTGAAAAGGTTGTGTTGTTGTGTTTGTCGTCTGTGAAAAGTTTGGACGCTTCCCGCGGCGTCGCCAGCTCCTGAAGTTTGATTAACAGTCGCTGAGGTTTAATGTCGCAGCTGCCACCTCAGGTGCTGCCTGCACTTCATCCTGCCGTGTTTACCTCCTGAGCTGCAGCGAGGGGCGAGGGGCGAGGGGCGAGGAGTGAGGAGAACACGGGCAAGTTAATTACATTTTCCATAAGCTCTGAATCCCAGTTATTAAAGAGTCTGAGTGGCTCACATCCACTCGGACACATGTGACCAGGTGGTGAAATGAAAACTGACCAAACAGAAGAGGAAGTCAGACCTCTGTGGACACCAGGGGGCGGAGCTCTTATGAAGCATATTTAAAACAAATCTGGAAACTGAAAACATTTGAGTGAAATATAAAGATGAAGAGCAGCTTTGACTCTCGTTGGACGGTCCTACCTGGTGACAGATCTCGTGGACGACCACCATGGTCAGCTCCATCTGGTAGGAGGAGGAGGACACCTCGGCGTCCAGCAGGATCTTCTGCTCCACGAACACGCTCAGGCCCCAGTTCTCCATGGCGGCGTACGGATGCTTGGGCACCGCCAGCAGGTCTGAGAAGAAGCAGACACAACAACACGTTACTCAATGTGCTCCTCTATTAATAAAACCTGTGAGTTTCATCTGCGAGACGCCGCCATTTAGAGAACCAGGAGAAAACCAGTGGCTTTGACAGAGCGACTGCAAATCCCATTTTAGGTTCAAATTAAACTCATGAGTCATTTTAACAACCTGCCAGAGAATCCCTTTATCCCCACAACATGGAGATATGGAGTTTCTCAGAGATAACTCTACATATATCTGTAAGAGAGAAGGGGAGAACAGGAGGGATGAAGGAGAAAAGAAGGAGCGCAAGGCGAGGAGGTGAAGGAGGAGTCTACGTTCAGGAGAGGAGATGTAATTAAATGTTGCTGGACACGGAGCCAAGGGAAGTGGAAGTCATCCACATTGAGCTGAGTCTTTATTAATCTGAAATTCAAAATGACTGCGACTCAAACAGGAAACGTTTCAATCATGAGTTTTATTCATGTGATCAGAAAGAGGTTTCACTCAAACATCTGGATATGAGGTTTCACTCAAACATCTGGACATGAGGTTTCACTCAAACATCTGGACATGAGGAGTTCTGGAGAGGGACGTTCTCAAAGTGTGGATGTTAGATGTACCGATGAGGAAAAATCGAATGACTCATATATTAAATTAATCTGTTAACTTTTCATTTCTTCTGTAAAATTGATGAGAAACGTGTTTTGAATATTTGGCCCCACAGGTCCCATCATGACGATGGACGACAGCTCAGGTTTAAATGTGAGGAGGTTCTGAACAGACAGGATCCACATCGTGCTGGAGCTCATCAGGCGGCTGGTCTACCCAGAATGCACCTCTCTCACAATGAAGTCAGTGAAGTGTTGTAGCTTTTGATAAACCTTTAAATGTATGGCCCTGTTACTCAGCCTGTTCTGTCTGGATCTCCTCATCTCGTCAGAACCTGAAGCAACAGCTCCACAGAAGAGCTCCGGGAAGAAGAAGAAGATGAAGAAGAAGAAGAGGAGTAAATGTTTGATGAAGAAAAGAAGCCTCAGCCAGGAGTGAAGGGTTAAAGAAGACTGCCAGCGCACAAATCAATTTAATATCAAATAACTGTGATATGTTGAAACTCTGCAGCTTCCTGTCCTGCTCAGTCGCAGATTCTCCATCAAACGAGATCTGATGGAGAATCTTCCCGGCAGCAGCCACACAGCAGGAGAACATGGAGGAGCCTCATGTCGGGCTCAGGAGGTGGAGGAGACCAAACACGGAGCTCAGGGGCAGAATACCACTCAGAGTCTGCAGTTGTTTGAAGAGAAAAGTGAAATTAGAAATAAAACACAGCAGCAAATGGGTTTTTCTTTTCAGAGAGGAGACCTGATTAAAAGAGGAGGAGGAGGAGGAGAAAGAGGAGGTGAAGAGGTGAGGATGAGCTTATTCTGCAATAACAGAAAGACGAGAAGACGAGGTCTCGCTTTCCGATGAAAAGAATGAACAGACTTTTAAATTCAACATCATTAATTCACACAGCGTCCGAGATCCACGACCAATTTAATCAAAGAGATCTGAAACCAACAAAACCAGTTTGACCCCCCCCGCTCCTGGTTCTCTCTGTCTCCGGTTCTCAGCAGAATAAATCAGAGAAGAGACGAAGAGAAAACACAGCTTCTTATTTCTAAAAGAGGAGAAATTATGACGATCAAACCATCCAGGTTTCTCTTACTGGTTTCAGGAAACATCAGGGAGTTGCTGTTCCTTACCAGTAGCACCACAAATTAACCTTTTTGATTTTAACCACCAAAACCTTTCCTTTCTGCCTTAAACTCAGGAGATTTTTATCATTTTTATCTCTTTATATCATAAATCATCCAAACATTTGTGCTCAGGGTCATAACAGATCACATCAGGCGACATTAACGTTCAAAGAAATTGAAAAAGTTGAAGTTCTTCATAAATTGATCAGTTTAAAACATCAACGTGTTCAAATCCATGTTTCTGCTGCAGGAGACGTTTCACAGCCCGGTCTCTACTCGGTGTTTCACTGTCTCCTCACACGTCACTGTCAGTGTGCAAGTGTCAATCACCAGAGTGAACAATGACATCACTACAGTCTGACACCTGTCACTCATCGTCTGCTGATCGGGGGGGTTAGAGGCTCCCAGCAGGAGGTCGTCGGCTCAGAATCATCCAGACAGAGAAACATGTGACGCAACAACAGGAAGTGAAGAGGAGATGAAACACAAACTCACACAGGAAGAACACACACACACAGATGTTTACACTACACAACTGTCAGGAACAACTCAACACTCACACAGTATGAACAGGCCTGTCTCCAGAACGAGGTTCAAACATGTGGGATTCAAGACTTTCTAGGACCGAACTGGATGAAAATACAGATCTGAGATATGAAGGAACAACCGAAGATGAGCTGAAGTCGAGGAGAAACCTGGAAACACCAGTTTAAACATCTTAACTCTAATGGTCCCATCACAGGATGAGCTGTTTGGATCAGAGATGGAGTGAAGGCGTCTGGTTTTCTAGTGAATCACTTTCGAACAAACACTGAAACCTTTAAACTCCATCACAGCTCCTCTGAATCCCTCCAGAGTCAAACCGATGGAAAGAAAAGAAACAACACTGAGACTCTGAGGTCTCTGAAACCAAATGTTTGTCTCCTGAGCGATGAGGTTCTGTTTCCGAGTCGATGAAGAGCGTTGGTTTGTCAAAGTGAGATGAACTGTTGAAGCTGAGCTGAAGAGAAACGTGTGAGAGTCACTGTCCCGACGTGAAGCATGACCGAACTCCAGAAGACACTTATTCCTCGGACGTCAGGAGGAGACGTGAACACAAACAACAACATCGTGAATAGTGAGGAGCTGCTGCTCAGAGCCGATCTGTCAGACGAGTCATCGCTCAGTGTCTGGAGGTCAGAGACAACGTGTCCTCTGTCCCCGACCAGGAGAGTCAAATGCTTCAGTAAGATTTTTGTCCTAAAAATCTACAATATATGAAAATATAAAAAAATGATATTATAAAGAGAAAAGTTAGCTTTAAAGAGACGAGTGTGTTTAACGTTAAGTTGTGCGACAGAATGAGATCAGTGTCTAAAAACAGGATTCTGTGTCGTTAGCTTTGATTTGTCATCGTCACGTATCGTAAATAATCTAAAGATGAACATCGAAGTGATTCAGTTTTATTTTCTCCTTTAATGTTACGTTTGTACAGAACCTCCTAAAGTCAGCTTGTGTGTGTGTGTGTGTGTGTGTGTGTCACCGAACAGCTCCAGCCCTCTGATTGGCTCAAACTTAATTTAAGCGAGCGTGTAGGACATGGTTAACTAATCACGGCCCGGAGGAGGCGGAGCGTGACAGACAGAAGACGACTGGCAGCTCCGCTAATGTTTACCATGGAAACAGAGCTGTCGTCCAATCCCCATCCAGCTCCGCATCTTAGGGCTGCGTGTGATTGGCTGACAGCTCATTACCCACATGGCTGCGGCTCAGAGAGCAGAACTGATTGGCCGGCTGAGGGAAAGTAGTGCGATTGGTTTAACTTAAGGGGGAAATGCAAATGAGAGCGTTTGGTTTAAGGTGGAATATGCAAACGAGACATTATACTCAATAGACATTTAAATTAAAACGAAATGAATCGTTTCACTTTGCTGCGAAATGAGTCCTTCAGGAGGTTCCAGTCTCACACACACACAGACACACACACACACACACACACACACACACACACACACACACACACAGACACACACACGGAATGGAGGCAGAGTTATATTGACTTCACACTCCGTCTCCTGTGGCTGTTCTGCTGTTCCACCTGCTTTCTGTCAGCGCCTGCAGCTTCTCTTTTATTACTTCTATTCTCTTTTTTAATGTCAGATGGAAAACAGCTGCAGCAATTTGCTCATTTGGACTCTGCAGAAAAACAATGCATGAACGAAAACCAGTGACAGTGACTGTGGAGATCAGGTGAAGTCGTGGTGACCTGGAGATCTCACTCTCATGCTCTCATGCTCTCATACTCTCACGGTTCTGGAGAAGCTGCTTGTGTCTCAGAAAGTCCTTGTTCAGGTCTGCCTGCTTCTTGGAGTGTTGATAGAAAGTCACAGAGTGGAGACGTGGAGGTTCACAGGTCCAACAGGAGGTGATGGAGTTTGAAACAGAAGAAATAGACATCTTGTTGTCTGGGCCTGAGGGTTGGTTGTTGTACTGGTTGGGTTTGCTGGTTAGAGAGATAGTTAGTTAGTTGGACTGGTTTGTTGATTGGTTAGTTTTTCAGCAGTACTACAGAAAAACAACCAAACTGATAAATTGGTTGAAATATTAATATCTAACATTATAGAGTTATATCTGAGTGGGTGAAACTTGGAGCTTGATTAGACTCAAAGTGACTTTTGAGCCTCGACAGAATCATGAGCTCCAGTTTTCAGATAAATCACAAAACATCTAATTCCGCCAAAAATAAACCAGTAAAGCCTCAAATTCCAACAGGTTTTGCATAATGGGAAAAATATTGCAGCGTCACTGAAGTCGACAGCACAAACTGAAAAGTACCAGAAGCCGCTCTACGTTGTAGTGTGTGTGGGGGGGGGGGCGTCTCGGGTCATTTAGCCGACTCGCCGGAGGCTGCGACGCCTCAGTGAGGAGGAGCTGGTGGAAGAGAAACTGCAGCTTCCTTCAGCCGAGGAGTGAACGTCACACACAGACACACACTCACACACACTCACACACACACTAGCACACAAACAACTGTGTTGGCAGTTTAATTGGCAGCATCATGAAAAATAACAGCACCACATATTTCTGCTGCTTGTATGAACCGTGACCGAATCCTGAGGAACACGCCGCTGTCACCGCGACTGCTTCTGAATCCCAACGACACGTGTGTGTGTGTGTGTGTGTGTGTGTGTATGTGTGTGTGAGTGTGTCAGCAGTCAGACAGAAACCTGACTGATGAGTTTATGTTGGATCTCAGTCAGTTTACGAACTAGACTTGGATTTAAATATTTAAACATTTGTCAGCCTTTGTTCGAGCAGCTAATTACAAACAAGAGCGACTTGAACCAATGTGGATGTTGGAGGAAGCTGAATTGTAACTGGCCGACGAGGGAGACAACTGGTTTGTGTTGCTGAGGCCATCGGGGGGGATTGGAATCCAGACCAGAGGAGTTGGACACCGAGCTTCACATCCGCCTGTCGGGTTTGTTTTCAGAAACATTTTTTGCCAAAGAAGTAAAATGTCCGGTCGCAGAGTTTTTAAAATATTCAAGCACAATCTTTCCCCCTCACCTCGAGGTTCTGGTGGACTTGTCTGGAGAGAAGCTTGAAAGCAGATCTGAAGTGACGGTTAATTAATAGATGAGTTGATCAGCAGAAAATTAATTGCCAACAAAGGAGAGGAGGAGGCGGGGGGGGGTTAATGTCCTGACTGACAAAGACTTTAAAAAAAACCTTCCAGATGATAAAAGACGTTTCAGGCTAAAAGTCACTTCACTGGTTTGTCTGTGTGATTTCACTGAAGTGTCTCCAACGTCTCACAGCTTCTCACTCGTCCTCAGCACGTCTCAGATGAAACCACACGTCCACACGACTTCTCTCAGTCTCAGTATCGTTCACACTCCAGCGTTTGTCTCAGTGTCACCCCCCCCGCCCTCTCCACTTGTCCACCAATTATCTTTCGCTCGTGGAGATAAGAGCTGCTCCATATTCAGCAGACAGAGGAACAGAGAACAGAGGAGACACGGTGAATGTTAAAAACTTCTCCGCAGCCGTGAGACCAAACCGACGGCTCACAAATAACAAACAGCCCAGCGAGTGCTGCTGGAGGCCAGGCTGTTCATCACATCCCATAATATGAAGGAGCCTCGCAGGACAGACAGAGCCCTGATGACTCGGCTGTTCTCAGGAGTGAAGCTTTAGATGTGAGGTTAAAGAGAAGATCGTTAAAACTGAAAGAGTTCAGCCGAGATGAGTTCAACCCACGAGGACAGTGGACACCTGAGCATCACAACCACATCTGCACCTCGGGACTTACACACAACGCACAATGTCCACATGTAACACAACTACATCCTGCTGAAAGTCAGTAATTATCATATTAATGAGGTCATATCTTCATTCAGCTCTTTATCTGTTTACAGGGTTTTCATTCTGCTCTATTCCCAGAGCAGCTCTTCTCATTTACATGAAACTGGTCCCAGCAGACGACCCCTGGTTTCCCATCACTCACTATCAAGACACTTCCAAGAGGCTACTGGTTTTATAAATGTGGTAAAGACGGTGATTCTGGAGAGAAACTGGATCCACACTCCAGCGACTGACCAGTTTAAATGTGTCTGTAACCTCCTCTGTCAGTTACAGACACATTTAAAGAGCTGGAAACTGCAGCTCTGCCAAAAAGGAGTGAACCATAAACATGTGGTGTGAGGAAGTCTGTCACTTAACTGAAGAATAAGCAACAGGAACATCAATTATCAACAACACACAAACACACACACACAAACACACAAACACACACACATGCAAATCGAGTTGATGCTGAAGATGTTGAGCTGCCGGTTTCCGACACAAACTTTAAATCTGTCTGCTGCTCTGCACAAGTGGAAACTCTATATTAGAGTGATGAGTGTGTGTGTGGTTTGGTGTGTGTGTTGTGTGTATTTGTGTGTAGAGGAGACTCAGAGGACAGGGACCATCAGATCGCCCGGGGGTCCAGCTGATTGGCCCGCTGCCAGCCCGGGCCAATCAGAGGCCTTGATTTCCCCGCAGCGATAAAAGCTGAAAAACATTTTACGGGCGAGCGGAGACGACCTTTAAACCGAAGTCTGATAATCACACACCTGGAAACTCGTGGTTTAATGTGATGAACGACCCGAACCGGCTCGTTAGCCACCCGGGCTGTTGGAGTGTTATTTTTAGAAGTGGTTCTGTCGGTGGCGACCCCGGTTGACCTTTGTTGACACCGTCCAGAGGATTTTTAAAGGAACACGTCACATGAGTTTCATCTGCTCATCATCTTGTTCTGAACTCAACTTCCCATGATGCAACGCTAACTTCCAGAGTGACGAGACGCTGTTCAAACTGTTTACCGCTACACGGGTAATTGACTGGGTCGGGGGGGGGCTGCTCGTTATATCAACATGTGTTTTAAGACGTGGGACAGAATGAAAAGAGGAATAACTTCTTTCTCAAGTGGCATCAATTCTTCTGTGAAGGACGTTTGTTTACCTTCATTGTTGTGGAATAGACGGAGGACAAAGCACCTCCTGCAGCGAGACGTGTTTTCAGCCATTAAACGACGACAAAGGAAGAAAATCACAGTGTGTAGTGTTTGTGCGACGTGTGATGACAAAGAGACGATAAGAGGATTCTGCCTGAGACGTCTTTTCTTTCAACCTTTCGATGGATTCTCCAGTCGTCTTCTCTGATCCACAGAAAACAGAGGCTGATACGTTTTACTGTTATTATCTAATCGTTATGAGGGGCGTGGCCACATGTGGTCGAAGGTTTAAGTTCTGACCCAAAAACCTTCTGACACAGGATCTGAAACAAAGAGAACGAGGAAGTCAGAGAGAAAAGAGATCAATGTCCTCTCTGTGAATAACCTGCGAGCAGCTGAGGATGTCTCAGTGGGAATAGAAGAGACAAAGAGGACAGACCTGAAGGAGCTGGAGTTTGTAACGTTTTAGGAGGAATCCAACAAATTAACAAGTTGAGCTTTCAGTTTATTCATCTGTATAAACAGATTTCCCCGATTGGCAGCTTATTAAACAGATAATTAAAAGGGCGACTGTCAAACATGAGACCAACAGAAACATGAAGCTGATCTGAGTCAAGTTTCTGCTTCAGTTCACACGGATCAGATTTCAAGTTGACAGAATTAAACAATCAACCAACCTGTCAATCAGATCAGAAATAATTAGTGTTTTGAGAATCAATTCATCATTTATGCAAAGTATTTCAAAATAACTGTAAATTTCTATTTAAAGAATTCACTTCGGGCTCTGGAAAGAATTCTGTAAAAGTTTAGCTTTGTTTTGATTCACCAGAAACTGTTTATTCACTAAATCAGATATAAGCTTTTTTTTCATGTGCAAATTGAAAATGTGCATAAAAACCAGAGGATTTAAACCGACAACCCCTCGACCCAGTGTCTGTGAACGTCTCTTCTGGTCTGTTTAATCACTCTTTATAAACCAGTTAATACTAAGATGTCGGCGGCAGGAAGTGAAGTGAGGACGCCCACGGCAGCGATTTAAGTCATATCATTAAAAAGTTTATAAAACTGAATTGATATTAATAAACGCTGTCTGGGCCTCAGACACTTAACAAGGAGCCGATGCTGCTCATTATAAACTGGTGGACGCCTGTCAAACCAGTTACTGCTCCCACTTAACAGCAGAACTCTGACACCAGTGGCGAGCGAG
>CM028868.1:15861009-15881751 GCA_016801935.1 Platichthys stellatus
CCTGATTCATTCACTTCATCAGCTCCTCCTGCTCAACACACCTCTCGTTCTCAGCTCCTGGAGAACTTGTGTTCGCTCACGACAAACAGGGAAAGACTTTCTCTGCGTTGTGTCGGGTTCTCCTGAGGACGAGCCGAGTGGGAGTTACACTGTGACCGAGGAAATCTGGAAACACAACAACACAAAGTGAAACTAGATCTAAAGATTCCAGATACGTTGAGAAATCGTCACGACTGGAACCCACTCTGCCGAATGGCCTCGGATGCGCAGACACATTCTTCACTGAGCCGAGCAGAGAGAGGAAAGAACAGAGTGGAACTCAGGATGCACATCGAGGAAAGTAAAACACCAGATAAACATCACAACATGTTCAGAACCGGAACAGAATCCTTTGAAAGGTTGAAACGGTTCAAATCTTAGAGTTGAAGTCGTGAACATAGAATTTAAATCTCTGAAAATATCATTTTGTCTTTGAGTTTCTCTCCTTGAAACCGGCTGCTTCTCTTTCACACTGTTTGTTTGTTTTGTGCAAACACTCACAGATGAGATATTACAGTGGTCAGAGGTCAGAGGTCAGAGGTCGCAGTGACTGAGGTCGATGGAGGAGATAATTCTACTTTCCTTCACTTCTCCACGTTCATGGTTCAAATGTGAAACTGAAACCAACCAGGCAGCTCAGTAGAACGGGCCCAGACGACAGCTGCTACACTTCAGAACCTGTGAGCAGGTTGTTCCGTGTGGAGAGATGTTTGTGTTTTATCACCTTCACAGTCGCTCCACACGCCAACGACACGCAGGAAGCACACACTCCATATCCTGTGAGAAGATCACGCTTTGTGTTTACGTGTTTTACACAGAAACACAGGCTGGTGAGGCCAGGTGTCGCTAGGGTTCATGATCTGGGGAGCGGGAATATCCAGAGCGACTGAAAACATGGACGGAGGCGGAGGTTAGAAGAGACGGACGTCCACGGGCTCCTCTCGTCCCCGGGCTCGTCTCCTACAGGTCAAACCCCCGATGACCTCGACTCTTGTTCTTTATCGCTACTCTCACTTTTTTCCGTTCGTCTTTAAAAAGCAGATTTCCCTCCGTCCTTTTAACTTTGTGTCTCCGCTCTTCATTTCTCTCTCTCTCTCTCAGGGGAGTCGATGCCCTGCATGACAACAGATGGAGCCCTGAGGCCCGGGGACCACACACACATCCACACACATCCACACACATCCACACACAACCACACACATCCACACACAACCACACACACATCCACACACATCCACACACATCCACACATACAAGCACACACACAAGCACACACACAGGCGGTGGGGGGGTGGAGGTAAGAGACACGCTGGGGTAATGACTGATGTCAACATCAGTATGAATTCATCCACTCTCACAGAGAATCCATGGTTGTGTAGACGGATGAAGAAGAACACAGCGGACACACACAACGCAGATTTATAATGGGAGACTGCACTGACACACACACACACACACACACACACACACACACACACACACACACACCTGGAAGAATGATATTTTTTGCTTGATTGTTTTTGTATTTCCGTATAAACCACGTTTTAATTGAATTTTAAAACGTCCACTGAATCATTCTGAAGCTTCAGTTGTTTACTCGACTCCATTCATAAATCAACACGTCTGAGATTTAAACTCTTTCTGCATAATTCTATATAGTGTATAATTAAATGAATAGATAAATACATCAATAACTAAATAACGGATAAATAAATATAGGATATGTTAAAGTAATAAAATGAATAATGTTAATGACTAAAGTGTTTGAATCATCTCTTTTTATACAAACAAATATTTCATGGAGGATTTGTTTTTGTTCTTTTATTTCCATACAGGAGTTATTGTTGGAGTCTTTATTAGAAGATGTTAATATTGTTTTAATTTTAATGTGAATTCTTTTGAGCATTGCCTGGAGTCGTGGTTGTATCAGAAGAGCAGATCCCAGATCAGGGACAGTGCAGCTCCTCGCTCCCTGAGACACTGTCGCAGATGAAAAACAGTGAAACTCTGCATCTCAGTGGAAACAACAAATGTTGGCTCATATCAGGAGCAGTTATGATTTGGCTCCGGCTCACGTGTTGTCTCCACGTTTGGCTCAGCTTGAGGAAAGTGCTCACGGGTTGATCTGGATTGAGAATCAGCTCTGGCGGGTGACGGCCGCTCTGGAGCCGGTCCAGAGCGCTCGGTGGAGTCTGGTGAGCGTCCAGCAGGTGTGGCAGGTTGGCTGAAGGGCACGGCTGAGCACCGGCGGTTTGAATCCCTCCGTCGGACTCGGTGAAATGCAGCCGTCAACGCTCGCCCCCCCCCCCCCCCCCCCCCCGCCGCGCGCCCCCCCCCCCCCCCGGTGGAGCTTCTCCTCAGCAGCTCAACGTGAGGATCTGCACTCGCTCTGTTCTCGTGCACGAACGTGAGGATGATCAGAAATGCACGACTCTAATAATCGTATCATTCTCCATCGTGACAGCTGTGAACACGCAGCCGTCGGAATCCTCCGCCTCTGATTGGCCGTTCTGCTGTGGGGGATTCTGCATCACATGTTTCCACACACACATGACGTCTGGCTGTTTCCCACCTGTGGCTAACCTGTCATTTCTAACTGCAGTGATTTCTACCTGCTGGGTTCAGACATTGTGTTGGAGAATGGTTGTGAGTTTTTACTGCAGTGTGATTATTGTGTTTTTTTTTTACGCCTCTGCTGTTGAATTAAAACCTTTCACAGTGTTGGTCTGTTTAGTGCGATCATACGGTTTGTGTTACTGCAACATGGTGTCGACTTGATCCAGCAACACACTTCACATTATATTCATTCACACACACACACACTCACACACACTCAGTATTTCCTTCCTAATGGCAGAGCAGCCCCGAACAGAAGAGATGTTTCCTCTTCTCTCCCGACTGGCTGCAGAGACCTCGACAGACAGATGGTTCGTCCAATTACCTTCCAAGTACTTTTTAAAACCTGCCCTTTACCTCCCAGATGGTTCAGTGGAACAAACCATCTGTCGTGTCGGGTGAGCGGCTCCCGAAGCTGTCCCAGTGCTCTGTGGGAGACGCTGTAACTTCACTGGTACAACTCAACTCGGAGGTTTCCAGCTGCCGGTCTGAAGCTCGGACGTGAGCTCACTTCTAACTCAGCTGACACGGGAGAACAGGTTTGACTGAAGGCTGGTTTCTACTGTGATGGATGAGAGTGGACAGGAAGGAAGTGTCTGACATGAACAATATGGAGCCACACTGATCATATTAGCGTGAGTGTTTCTGGAGAGGGAGGAGGAAATGCACCGCGGCGACACGGCTAATCGGATGTGGCAGGACGGAAATGTAAAACACAAACAATTATGAAGAAAGAAGAAGAAGAAGAAGAGGAAGAGGAAGAGGAAGAGGAAGATGAAATTCGATTGATCTGACACGATTCATTAATTTGAACAGGACAGAAGGAGCTGCTTGTTTCTGCTGCTTTTTACACGGTGGAGGAAAAACCCTCAAATCTCCACAAACACTCCAGAGTCCCGTTTTTGTAGTTTAGAATCAAACCGTGAAGTCGGATCCACCGACCGTCCCAGAGTCAGGAAGCTGCCGGGTCCACGGAGCCGATTGACTGCAGGATCTTTACCACAAGAACTCAGGAGACCGAGGATCACTCTGGTTTAGCTCCTGAACTCACTGACCCAGAAAAGACTCGAGCTGGGAACTTCACGCTGAAGTTCTGCCACCGCGCTCCCACGCAAAAGAGAAGCGAGGGAGCAGCGACCGGAAGAGTCGCAGCCTCTGAACCAGTCAGACGCTCGGTGTCTCTGCCCGGAGACACTGGAGACACTGGAGACACTGGAGACACTGGAGACACTGGAGACACTGGAGACACATTCAGCAGCTCTGGACGACTTCGCTCTGCTCTACACATCGAAACCTCTCGTCCGACCAATGGCAGCAGCTCTTGTTCAGATTCAAATCAGTAAGAGTACAGGTTGTTTGCTGTCATAGTTAAAACGAGTAGAATGTGGTTCAGTTTGAGGAAAACACTTCATCTCCCTCCGGCTTCTTCCTTCAGCTGAGACGACTCGTTTCAACACCTCACCTCATCTACCGCTGCAGTTTACCTCAACACCTGAACTTCAGTTCCTGCTTCAAGTTTAGATATAACATCATATTGTCTAGAGAGAGAGAGAGAGAGAGAGAGAGAGAAAGCTGAACCATCATTTCCTCAATCAACACTTCTCGCTGCTTTTCCAGTTCACACGTTAATAAGTTCGTTGTTGGAGAAACAGCTCAGAGATGAACCTGAAATCCCCCCCGACTCACAGAGACTCTTCTCAACTTGAACTAAATCTCTGTTTGCACCAACTTCCTTCAATGTTTTGACACAAACACGTTTAAAAGTCAGAAACATAAAATACAAATTTAAAGAGCTATTTCAATTTTCCCTCCATTAGCCTCACTGATGATTTGAGGGTCGCGGTGGGAGACGGAGCCTCTTCAATTATGCGATGGAGAAAAGCAGAGTTTATTTCTTCAGCCACTTTATGAATATAAAAATGAGGATAAAGCCATGGGGGGGGGGGGGGGTTCAGTGCTTCTCTGTGATACCTCACTCTGCTGAGTGTGATTACATCTCTGGACATAACCCTCTGAAGTGCCGGCGTTTAATCTCTGAACACAAGCGGCCGTGAGAGTCCGAGGTTCAATTCCCAGAGCTAATCAAACTGTACATCCCCCTGACAGGCGGGGGGGGGGGGGGGGGAACACGGGGGGGGGGGGGGGGACACACAGTGTTTTCTCTGCCTGAGATGAGAACAGATTGATGAACCCAAGCGTAATTGTGCGAAGGACAAAGAGTTGGCCCTCGTCCCCGAGCGAGGGCAGGAAGGGGAAGTGGTTTTCTCTTCCTAATGTGCATCAGCAGGAGGATAGAGGAGTTTAACCGAGGATGACAGGAAATCAAACCATTCAGAACTTTCTCTCTTCCTTTGACTGGGCAGGACGAGCAAGGACGCAGCCGGAAAAACTTTCACTCCACAACAACTCGACTGAACAGCCTTACCTAGCTTGGGCAGCGAGTACTGGACTTTGAAGTAGTCCTGGTAGAATCCCAGAAGCCTCTTGGTGATGTGGAGCGCGTAGTCCCCGGCGCCGCTGGCGATGGCGTCCGGCCGGGCGTACAAACGGATCTGAAGTCAGAGAGAGAGAGAGAGAAGTGACATATGCTGATTTGAACAGAGATTGATCTGAGACCAAACACAGAGAGAAGGAAGGAATTAGAGTGAACTCAGCACACGAGAGAACTAAATGGAATTAAACCATTTTCTTAAATGCATAATGAGAAGGAAACGAAGTTTACACTCAAATCTACAAGGAGACAAACACAATGAGACACAAACTCCACACAGCACGTAACACAATCAGCCGGAATTCAAATCCACAGAGAAACAGGGAATTCTTTATTTCTTTGTTCGCGGAGCCGTGAGGTTGAGTCCACAGAGAACAAGTGAATCAGGCCGAGCGACCAAAGAGCCGGGTCGAGTTGTCTGGTTCAAATCTACACAAAGACAAATGGAGTCGAGTCTGTGAGCGGAAACACAATCGAGTCAAAGAAGAGAGAGAATCAAAAGAAGAGAGAGAATCAAAAGAAGAGAGAGAATCAAAAGAAGGTAGAAGATCTGCTTCAGGTGAATTCAGATATTCATCAAAACACTTCATCCAGTCAGTGATCGACTTTATGAATCATGAAGAGTGACACTCGATATGATCAACTACACACATTGTGTTGTATCTGAGCCTCTATGTGCTGCTGTGATTGATGGATCCGTTAATCACTTTGAACTAGAGCAAATATTACACACACACACACACTGCCGGTTGACAGACAGGCGTCACCATGCTGACAGGAGGTGGTGATGTCACAGATCAAAGGATCATCCCCTGGTATCGCTTAACGAACAATGCTGACGTACAGGAAGCAGAAATCATCCGGTGTCCAAGAGAATCTTAAAAGTTTCCATTAGACAAAATGTCGGCTGCACCAGGAGGCCGACCTCAACGAGTGGATCCATAAGATCCGTCTGGTGGAGGCAGCTCAGCGTCTGGAGGAAGCTCTCCTGATCTCAGCTCAGCAGGGAGTCTGACGGATCGAAGCTCGTCCTCGCTCGTTAGACGCCTGTGATCTCTGACCCCAGTTTATTATCTCATCTAGTCTACAGTCGGGGTTGTGAAAGTTCCTGGACTCAAATCCTGGATGAGCTCTTCACTTTTATTGAATTCTCTGTAACGTGGGATCAATATCTGGATCTGCAGGAAAACAATACGCCCGCCCACGCCCACACAAAGCCAGAGGACACACACACACACACACACACACACACACACACACACACACACACACACTCAGGTGAACACCAGTGTCCCGGTAATGTCCCCGCGATGTCTCTCAGTTTTACTTCCTTTCTAATAAAGTCTGTTTTCACACGGCTGTAAAAACTCATTGGATTCTGTCTGGACGCGACACGCAGTGAATCAGACTCTTCGGTCGCCAACGTATAAAAGCTGCTGATAAACCTCCCGAGCAGGAGAAGGAGGAGAAGGAGGAGAAGGAGGAGAAGGAGGAGAAGGAGGAGAAGGAGGAGAAGGAGGAGAAGGAGGAAGGAGGAGAAGGAGGAGAAGGAGGAGAAGGAGGAGAAGGAGGAGAAGGAGGAGAGAATCAACAGGGCTGAGCAGCGACTCCTCATCTCAGCTGGAGGGACGGATTCCACAGGAAGTGGAGACGCCTTCATCAGGCTCCACATCAGGTGACTCATATCCAGACTGTTTCTAGATCTGATTCCAACCTCATTATGTCTCGTGTTAACGTCTTCACACAATAAGAGTTGAACTCAAACCTTCATCAAGGTCCAGACGTCACTTCAACTCAATCAAGCACCGAACGACTCAATCACACATTTCACTAAGAGTCAAATCTGGATCCACATGTTTCATCCTTCCATCATTTTATGTGGAGATCTGTTCGGTAGCTCTGGTGTAAACAAACAAACAAACAAACTAACTAACAACAAGTGGTCGCCTTCATCATCTTCATCCAGATCAGTGATTTACTCTCTGGGGAGTCACAGAGAATGTTGTGTAGTTCTTTTCCGACTTTTATCACATCCAGCACGTTTCAATAAAATCTGAAAGTAGTTTTTGTGCGATCAGACCAATAAACAATCAACAACCAAACAAACAAACAAAGGTAAAAACCTCCTTGAAGATAATATGTGATCAAATCTGACCACGTTAGAAATAATCTAAAAGTTGATCTTATTCTCACTTTTCACGTCTGCAGCAGCTGGAACCTAAAATCTATAAAACAAACAAAACTCAGGTGCTTTTAGAACCGGGACCCGTTGGTTTCAGAAATGATTTCAAAGTTTTATTGATTCCTCTCAAGTCGTCCTACTTCAAGGCGTCCTGAATGTCTCCGACCTGTTGGTTCCCTGTGCTCCTCCAGGTCCTCGGGCACTGTGTCCTGTTGTCTGTCCCAGAAACCCGTTTGGGAACTGAAGGGGACAAAGAGCGTCCGGGAGGAAACCAGGTCAGCTGACTCAGTCATCTGCTTTTAAAAGTCTCTTCAGCAGACAGAACTTTTAAAGGCTTGTGTTGGTTGCTTTGAATGTACCCCCCCCCCCCCCCCCCCCCCCCTCACGCCCTGGGATCCAGAACCCTCTGAACCTTAATCTTCTCTAGACAGTCCTGGTCCCCTGAGGATGGATCTCAAACACGTAGGTGATCCCAGGATGTTTCCTCTAGCGCCACCATGTGGTTGAAGCACTTGTTTTTAAGTGAAACGACTTGTCAGCAGTTGGACAGATTGTTGTTGTTGTTGTTGTTGTTGTTTTAATAATCTGCATGAAGACGTTTGTTACCTTCGTTCTCATCAACTGCTGATCTGGAACCTGTCGTCTGAAGGATGAAGCTGCCTCGTCGACAGTTTCCTGGATTATAATCCTGTGGATTATCTCTGTTTGGATTCTACCATGGATTATAGATCTGTTTCCTACAGAAATTTTAAAGCCCTGAAGTTGTGTTTTCACCTGTTTGTTTGTTTGTTTGTTTGTTTGTTTGTTTATTTGTTTGTTTGTTTGTCAGCAGGTTTACACTGAGAAGATTTGCAGAAACCTTGGAGGGATGTGACACAGACCGGATTAGAACCCATTAAATTCCAGGAGGAGAGAGACATGAAAACAGATCCTGATCCACAGAGTGACTCAAACACTGTTTCTACTCATATCGATTAATACCAACTTTATCAATAATGAATACAAATCAACACAGAAACTACAAACAAGCCAAACCCAGCTCCTCCTCCTGGTCTTCACTCCCTCCTCTTCTCCACTCCCTCCTCTTCTTCACTCCCTCCTCTTCCTCACTCCCTCCTCTTCCTCACTCCTCAGTTCCCACAGCCTGACTGATTTTTCAATATAAATTCAAACTTTGAAAGCCCCTCTCCTCTCATTCTCCTCTGCTCCCTCTTTCTCCTCCTGCAGCAGAACTCATCTGGGAGCCGGCAGAGTGAGAATCAGAAGCTTTATTGAAACGAGGCGTCTGTGAGTGGACCGGCTGGATTGAGTGTCACCTCCTGAGGAACCCTCACTCGCCTCCAGTCATGGTCTCCCAGGTGAGGAGAAACCACGGAGCGTTCCATTCTTCAGAGTGTGTGTGTCTGTGTGTTCTCACTTCAAAGTGTCAGCACACACACACATTCAGAGTGCGTCACGGGCCTGAGAGGTTCTGCTGTAACCGAACTACAACCGAGGAAGCTCCCGGGTTTCAACAGGACTCAGGACATGTGTGTGATTCATGTCTCTCTCTCTCTTTCATCCTCATATCTTTCTATTCTTCAGGTTTCACATCCGTCCTGAACAATCGTTCCACTGAATTCTCACCTGGTCTCACTCGGGCTGTGTCAGGAGAAGTCCCAGAATAATGTTCGGCCTTGAAATTGAATTATCTGTGAAGCTCACGTGTTGAATTCCTCCTCATTCTTTCCAATCTGTACAACAACACTCACGTTAACACTCAGCACTGAGCAGCTTCTATTTCTGACACATTTCTATTCATCCTCTAATCCACTGGATTCTACTTTTCCATCATGAATTTAACTGCTGCTAATAAAAAACAGAAAAAACACTTTCTTCACATATTTCACAGTAAAATCCTTTTGAAGGAGGTGAAGGGATTATTCCCCCTGAACTGCGGCAAAGCTTTTAATGTGAAGCAGATTAACACGATTAGGAATCACAGCAGAAACACAACGTCACACAGAAACACAACGTCACACAGAAACACAACTTCACACAGAAACACAACGTCACACAGAAACACAACGTCACACAGAAACATAACGTCACACAGAAACACAACATCACACAGAAACACAACGTCACACAGAAACACAACGTCACACAGAAACACAACGTCACACAGAAACACAACATCACACAGAAACACCATCAAACACACAGAGCCGAGGAGACGTCCTCTAATAAGAGCCTGTCAGATAAAGACCTGTCCACTCGGTGCAATTAAAGGAAACAAATGCCCTGGACCTCCTCACTCTACGAGCTGTGTGGTGTGCTGTGTTGTGTTGAGTTGTGTTGCAGACAAGCACGACAATTACCAGGACAGTCTCTGAAATGGAGAGCCCGACAGCGTCATCACTTCCAGCAGCTGTGGAAACATCGACCACTCACAGACTCTGGATCAGTGACGTCTCTCTGAACCTTTGAGCTGCTGCAGGACAAACAGGCTCCTGCTCTTTAATCAGATATCAGTCACACGTCTCAGGACTTCTGATGATTTCATTTTACTTTCTTTGTGATTTTCTGTTAAAAATGTTTAATCACAAATCATCCGTGGGTTTGATCCCCGACTCGTTTGTTTTGTGCAAAATAAATAAAATAAGAAAAAGTAAGAAATATGCGTAAAACTGACTCTTTATCTCAAAACCTTATTCCAAAGGTAAAGGGCAAAGGGTCATATTCAATCAAGGGATTGGATTAAAGAAAATGTGTGTTTAATTATGAATATGTTTAACTTTATTAAAACCCTCTCAAGTGATCCACTCACAGAACTCAACCTGATAGAGACACTGCACCTGAACCCAGAGAAAAAGCAGCAGTGACATTTTCTCCTCCAACGTTATTTACAGTTTGTAAAATCAGGACACGAACACACAACAGGGCAGAGAGACCCACATAACGTTCTCTCCTCCTCCCTCCACTCCCTCCTTGTTATCTCTCCGCTCGGCCGTGACATCTCTCGCCGCGTTCTGTCGCTCCGTCTGTCGCCCTTGGATGATGGATGAGAAGATGGACGCTCTGTAATTTGATGGATGGTTTAGCAGCTGATAAGAAAGCGCCCGGAGACCGAGCAGCTCCCAGCGACAACAACACTCGTGACGTCCTGTACGAGGGTCCTCGGCTCCGAGAGGCCGCAGACAGTCGCCGCCCCCCCGACAACAAACGCCGGTGACCCGTGACTGCGGCGCCACACATCTGTCCAGCAGGGTCATCACTTCTTCTGACGCCGGCGCCACGATGAAGTGAGACGGGCGCCGGGAGCCGGAGCAAGGATAACAGTCTCTGTGTCAATGTCAACAAGACAAAGAGACGACTGTTGACTGCAGAAGGACCCGGGCGAGGAGAGGGAGGCGACCGGGGCGAGCGAGGCGGCGCCTGGTGACACAGCTTTGCCACAGTGACACATTCACCACGCTAACGTACATGGAGCCGGGTCACAGATACAGATCTTTATACAGTAAACTGATATTATATTTCCAAAGTCCTTAATCATGTGTCAACAGAATCCTTAGTTGTGTTATTGGGTCAAGAATATGGAATTATTGGTTATTGGTAAAAAGTCACAGTTAGAGTTCAACTTCTCCAGAAATTCCACCAGAGATCAAATTTCCACCTCGTGTCCTACGATCGTCTCCTCTGAACTGTCAGCACCACGCTGCCCCCTGCCACTTCCTGTGGTACTGCACCGGTTTGTCAAGAATCTGGACAAATTGAACAAAAACCTCTGATGTGAAACATAAATGAGTCTGATGATCGACTGTCAAAGTATTTAGATCTTTAATCTCTTTTCTAAAAGGAAGCTCTGATGAATCTCTGACATATTTAACTTTAACGTTTCAATCTGCTTCACGTTTCCAGCTCTGATGTGTAAACACTAGTTTTCCTTTCTTCTAATTCCAGCGGTGATTCGTCGGTCGTGGGAGTTGTCTCCTCGTCTCCTGGTCTCCTGGTCTCCTCGTCTTCTCGTCTCCTGGTCTCCTGGTCTCCTGGTCTCCTGGTCTCCTGGTCTTCTGGTCTCCTCGTCTCCTGGTCTCCTGGTCTCCTCTTCTCCTCGTCTCCTCGTCTCCTCGTCTCCTGGTCTTCTCTTCTCCTCGTCTCCTCTTCTCCTCGTCTCCTCGTCTCCTCTTCTCCTCGTCTCCTCGTCTCCTCTTCTCCTCGTCTCCTCGTCACCTCTTCTCCTCGTCTCCTCTTCTCCTCGTCTCCTCGTCTCCTCTTCACCTCTTCTCCTCGTCTCCTCGTCTCCTCTTCTCCTCTTCTCCTCGTCTCCTCTTCACCTCTTCTCCACTTCTCCTCGTCTCCTCTTCACCTCTTCTCCTCGTCTCCTCTTCACTTCTTCTCCTCGTCTCCTCGTCTCCTCGTCTCCACTTCTCCTCGTCTCCTTGTCTCCTCTTCTCCTCTTCTCCTCGTCTCCTCGTCTCCTCTTCTCCTCTTCTCCTCGTCTCCTTGTCTCCTGGTCTCCTAGTCTCCTCGCTGCCTGTCGATGCTAGGAAGTGGGTCGGGAGCCCGAGGCGCTCTGACGACATGGTTCTCATGTTTTATCACGTTGTTTATTGTGAGTCATATTCCAAAGCCTGAGGAGGTGAAACTATCCAATATTTGAAGAGAGGAAAAAGAGGAAATTGACTCTTCTTGGCAGAAATCAGTTTTTCTTCTTCTTGTGACGTTCGTCATGTTGCTGCTCAGACTCAGAGGTCAGAGGTCACGTTCGGTCACCTGACGCAACATTAATCTTTATCATCAAACGAGTTATATGATGACATAAAAACAGACTGAGGCTGACTCCTGATTGGCTGCCACAATAAAACACTTGATGTAATTGGTTTGTTTACAAAAGCAACAAAAGAAAACATCTAAAAACTTGTGCTGCATATCTAATGAGCTAGTTCAGTCTTTCTCAACAGGACTCTGCTGCTGCACCAGTCACTGACATCCCATAATCTTTTACAACAATAATGAAACGACATCGTTTCCTTTGCATTAAACTACATCTCCCATGAGCCTCGGGGGCGCGTCCCCCTGTCCGTCCACGTTGTTAAACGTAATGGCCGTCACATAAAACTCCAGTGTTGCAGTGACCTTTATCATCTGACCCACGGTCATTATCATATTATCATTATGGGATGTTAATGTGACATTTTATGTCGTTACAGGAGTTTAATGCTCGACTCTTTAACACCGACAATAAAGACACAACTTTTCTCACTGGATCCAGGAAGGACACATTTTCATGTGAGGTGCTTTTTCTTTTCTTTATCACTGAGCGTTAATATGTTCATGTTTATGTGTCTTTTATTAACATGTTCATTGTTCTGATAATAAACGAAGATGGTTTATTATTTATATTGTTATTAACTGTTTCACTTCATCTTCATCTTTAACTTCAAAGTTTAAGGTTCAGTAATTTCCAGTTGGTCAATACACAATGTTTATTGTGATTATAGAAGACCTTCGATTTCATTATATAACAATAATCAGATATTCATGATCATTAAGAACATAATATATTTATATATGTGATGTGATTTCTCATTATGTAACATTAAAAGAGCTTCAGTGATGTAGAATATGAATATGTATAATCTCTAGTGGCCGGTTTAAACACCATGAAGCAGCTGTTCTCAGTGTGATCGATCCTCTGAGGCTGAAACAAAGACACTTTAACTTTGTGACTGATCGTGAGGGCCTAACGAGCTGCGGGGGGGGGGGGGGTATTGAACCAGGAACTCAGCTGGGTCATCACACGCTTTTGTTGGTTTGTTTGTTTCCTGTGAGATTTGAATCCTCCCTGAAGGGAAAGCGGCTCATTACGGGAACAGAGATTCTCACAGAGTCGCATTAGAAAGACGATTCATCACAGAGACAAGTGACGGACAAACAGAGGAGACGCTTCGAGACAAAGAGACGGACAAACAGAGGAGACGCTCCGAGACAAGAGACGGAGGAATTACCGTCGACAATGGAACCGGGAATTACACCAGAACCACGGAATCCTCAGACCTTTATGATCTGAACACTGAGGGTCAATTACAGCTCAGCATTCATCACCACGTTGATCACCTACAGTAAGGAACAGGCTGAACCAGAACCAGGTGGACCCCCCCAGAACAACTGTGACGTCCTGCTGAAGATCCACCACAGAACCTGTGGAGAGGAGAGAACTCTTCACACCCAGCAACACTCCAACCCTCCAGACTGACTCGACCTCTGGAGACAGAAATGTAAAGTCCTGAAGACCTTCAGCTCCTCGGCTGTGGAGAGCGACAGGCGGCTTCACCTCCTGGAGCTGCTCTGCCCTGACCACCCCCCCCCCCTCACAGCACCTCCTCCCACACCTGATATCTCCAGATGTCTCTTTGCTCAGAGGGTGAAGCTCAGAGCCCAAAACATCATGAGGGACGTTTCACCACCCGACAACGGACTGGACGTTCTTGAGACGTCTCTGGAGATCCATCAGACACATGACTGATTTCTGTGTGTGTGTATCTGTTTCAGATTCTTTGAATTCTTTGTTTTCAAGATGCACCGTCCACCGACCTGGGACACGCCCCCTTCATCTCTGAAAGTATGAACACCTCAGCAGTGTTATGATGATGAGCTCCTACATTGTGTTTTCCAGATTAAACTTAATCTCTGGATGTGGAACACAGAGAATCAAGTCCTGCTCTTCTCTCCGGCTGGAGGAGGACGGGGGGGGGGGATGAAGCTGCTCTACAGTCGTGAGGAGGATGGAGGGATGTGTTTGTTTCTGCTCTCCGTCTGTCACATGAAGCAGTTTCTTTCAAAGGTTTGGAGGAGGAGGAGGAGGAGGAGGAGGATTAATGTATCTGTCAGAAGAAGCTCTTCTGCAAACAGACAGCAGCGGCTCCTCCGCCTTCAGGCTGAAACAAGGATTTGAATATGAGAGCGCTGCTGTAACGGAGACGCAGAGCGAATCCAGAGACTGTTTGTAAATATGAAAATATGCATATGCTGCTTCCTGCATCTCTTTCATGCAGCGCTCGCTTTAACCTCCCTCTCTCTCTCTGCAAATAGAAGCACATCACGCTTCTTCAAAAAAAAAATTGTTATTCAAGCAAAACGATCTCACACTTCCTCTGGAATCTGTCCTTCCACGGTGTCTTCAGTCCCGGTGACTGATCCGACACGGAGCAGCAGGGACACGTCCTCCTGGTTCCAGACGTTCATGTCTTCTTCACGGCTCCCTGCAGAGGAGCCGAACCCAGCAGCTCATCTGTGTCTGTGTTCGTTCTTCAGCCCGAACGCGTTTCAGAGCTGATTGTTCTGATTGTTTCCTGTGAATCTAAATTATGAGCTGATGTGATTTGACAGTGTCTACTTCTTTTATTTTGAAAATCCCTGGATACTTAACCTGGATCTGTTGTGTTGTTTGCCTCCACAAACCAGTGCAGCTTCATGTGACCTTTGACCTTTGACCGTTGACCATCGAAATCAGATCAATTCATCTTTGAGACCAAATGTATATCTATACTAGATTATAAGAATTTGGCTCAAACTGCTCCTGAGCTGCTGCGTTCACCAGACCAGGGTCAGAGGTCACAGTGACCTTCACCTTGGACCACTTGTTCACAAGCTGGGACGGAAACTAAAAAGATTTTCAGAATAATCACAATAAAATAATTTCATCGTTATGATTCAGTTCTTGTGAATTCATCGAAAATCCCGGCTACAAACGCGTTAACACAATTTAACAAGTGAATCAGGATCGAAACTGGACAGGATATTTGAAATGTTCTCAGTTAAATGAGTTTTATTGAATATAAAAATGATAAAACCCAGATCATACTAACCACTGTAGGAATTTATTGCCAAGATGAATTAGAATATGAAGATTTGGAAGCAGCTTAATGTGCCAAAGTAATATCCTACGATTATAAGTGATTCACTGATATCTGATTTATTGGAAACGTCGTCTTCGTTTGAGGGAAACTGGAGCTGATCTGAAATCCTGGAAAATCCCTTAATTCATAATCGTGTGTTTGCTGCGACACCTGAAGAGTCTGAGACCAGAGAGAAAGTTTGAACCTTCACGTTCTTCATTCTCCAGAGAGATGAACGTGAGACCAGAGAAGCTGCAGCTTCGGGTTCTGGTGAGTCAAAGTGAGAAGGACCAAAAAATAAAGATTAATCTGTTCATTACCAAGACAAAGAAGATTCACAAGCCTGAATGGTTCCACCTTATTACTGCTCTGCACACGCACACACACACGCACACACACACACACACACACACACACACACACACACACACACACAATCACTGTTAGAGGCTGGTGATAGTTATGAATGACCCAGATATGATTTGTCATTAAAGCAGCATTTCACTACAATTATCTTTTAGTAACGAGGAGACACGAACTGTGTGTATGTGTGTGTGTATGTGTGTGTGTGTGTGTGTGTGTGTGTGTGTGTGTGTGTGTGTGTGTGTGTGTGTGTGGACGCTGCAGTGCTGTCCTTGAGTTTCTGGCAGACGAGATGGATGAGCTGTAATTACGCCGATAGAGAGATGATCGGAGGAGTGGAGGAGGAGGAGGAGGAGGAGGAGGAGGAGGAGGAGGAACAAGGTCGTGCATGTGTTTGTCCTTGTGTGAGACGATGATGTGTGCGTGTGCATATATCTGTTTTAAATCTTGTTGTAAAGGAACAAACACAAAATGTAGACGCCTGGAAATAGAAGCAGGATTTAAAAACATCAACGTGTCGGCCATGTTGGACCAAACCTGAGCCTCCTCCATGTTAGTGGATAGAACATGGACCAAACCTGGACAACACCAAAGTGTCTTGATCACCTCCTGGTGGCCGGCTGCAGAGGAGGTCATAAACTGAGCCTCCTCCATGTTAGTGGATAGAACATGGACCAAACTAAATAATAATCAAGGAGACGATACAGGTTTCTAACAGATGGTTTCTGATGTTTTGGGGGCGGGGCCTCCACACCACAATCACCACAGCTCAGACTCAAGTTTCTTAATGGTGTCTCAGTGCAATGGGAGGAAACCTCTTTATTTAAATGCTCTATTATTTACTTCTGTCCCTCAGCACCAAACTTCCTTCATCTCCTCACTCGGCCTCAGACGTCCTCCCATCCAGACGCTCCTGAAGACCTCAGCGCTCACACCACTGATCTGGGAGCAGTTATTAAATCACGTCGACCTCTATGCACAGGAAAGTCAATTAGCTCATATCTCCCTCGCGCTGCTATCTGGAGTTCACGTCTTAATCAGCGTGTTGTGCTGAGATAACACTCTGTTGTTTCATCCTCAGATAATAATCTGATCTGAGGAGTTCGACTCTGGAGATCCTCAACGTGTCAGAGATGAGAACCCGATGATGAAGATGCACCAGGAGATAACACTCATTGTTTTCCTGTGATAAAAACTCAAACTTGTCGTTTTATCAAGATGACAAAGTGCGTTGTGGAGACCTACACGACTTCAGCGCCTCATTATCGCCCGACAGCAGATGTTGATCTTATTAAGCTTCATAACGAGGATCCTCCAGAGATTTATCACCTCGGTCCTCAGAGCTGAGGACTCGTGAAGACAGATGAGCAGCGATAACAGAGGTCAAGTGACTCTGCTTTATAGACAGGATCCTGCACTTCCCATGATGCAACAGGTCTGCAACGCCTCTCTGAAACCCTCTCTAGCTGGTAGATCCCCATCTTGCCACAGTCAGCTGCTCACCCACAACATTGTGTTGTCGTGGTACTTTTTAAATAACCACAACTTGATCAATTTTCAACCGATTTTTAAATGGTTTGGATTTTTATAAACATTTTGTTATGACATTGCATACTTATTAATAATTTATGTTATTTTCAAAAAAAATTGAATAATGTTCTAACTAGGTATAAGATTTTCCTTTACAAATATACATTATTTTATTTTATTTTCATTTAAAAAAGTACATGTACTACTACCAACACAATGTTATGGTTGGGCGAGCTGCCTGTGGCAAGATGGACGCCATGTGCGGACGTTTGACTCTATTTTCCGGCAACGCGGACGAGCCATCTAGCCTTTATATTTATATCTATGGATCCGACATCTCTCCGCCTGTTGCTCTTGGGGGGGGGGGGGCGACACTGTCACAGTCACACAGAACATTAAACATTGATGAAGAAGTCATCTGACAGGTTCTCTTTACTGAAGAAGGTCAAAGTTCACTGGTACATATTAAATAAAGATGAAATAACATTCTTGAAGTTTTCAACATGTGTCGACTCTTCATCACGTGAGAAGTCATTGGGCACAGAACCAGTGGATCTGGATTCATCCCCAGTTCAACTTTTAGGTTTGAATTCTCACGATTTCTGGTGAAAGTGTCAGAAACTGGATGTTTGGACCATTTCTTCACTTTTAGCTGCTTCTTCAAGTTGTTGCCGCCGGTTTATTAGACATTTATCGGGGGAGGAGAACTCAACACCTCTCTTTAACCAGTTCCTCGGGGGGGGGGGGGGGGAGGGGAAGGGGGACTCAGTGGTGTGGAAAATGTTTAAAGTTTCCCTGAAGGCTCCTCTCACTGCTGACCTCTTTTCTCAGGGTGTCTTGGGATATGAAGCCGTTATTCCCAAATCAAAACTTGATTATGCTGATTATTATCTGAAGATAAGAACTGCTGCGTCTCAACCCCAGAGACACAGATTTAATCATTTAAAAAAGTTCAGTTTGGAGGTGAAGGAGCTTAATGCACCGTTAGGTTTGGAGGTGTCCCTCGTCGGAGCCTCGAGACGACAGAGGAGAAAAGAAGAAGACGACTCAGTAGCGACAGAATTTGGTGTTTGATACGTAATTAAATCATTAAATTAAACCCTCGGGAAACGTGATTTCTAAAATCAATAAGAGCACAACCATCGTTTGTTATCTGAGCAAACGGAGATAATCTAAGTTGGGAGATGAAAGTCAGAGAAGTGAGTTTGTAAAGACGTTGCTCGTTCAGTTCAGTTATTTTTATCTGAGTTTTTAATTGATGTGTGAAAGTCATTTTATTATTTCTTCTTTTCTGTGTTGTCTTGTTTGTACTATTTTCTCGTCAGCGGCGGAAAACACGAAGAGACAGAAACACTCTGTTAAAAAAAGCTTTTTGAAAACCAGCTCTCATCAAACTTTGAAAAAAGAGAATATTTTATACCAATATTAGATATATTGGCCTATATTATGTTTTCAAACATTTAAAAGAAGTCATTATCAACTCCTTATGATGAAGAAATGTAACTGAGGCTTTTTTCATAGTATATTTTACACTTCAACCTTAAAATGTATTATAATTAACTATATATTCAACATTTTCTATGTAAAAACTCATATCGACACATAACAGCATGAACATGAACCCATCAGTGAAAGGATAACTTTGTATATTTAAGCTGCATGAATTAAAACCCAGACTCCCAGCAGCCCCCTTGTCCCCCCTCCCCCCCCTGTGTGCTTGGCGTGTGGAGGGACTGACCGTCACGCCGCTGTCGGTCTGCGTCTCCTTGTAGGTGAAGTTGCACACGGCCCAGGCCAGGTAGTACGTGGACATGCGTGGCGTGCGGGCGAAGCGGTTGGTCACCCAGCCGTCCTCGTCCCCCAGCGAGCTGCTCTCCACCGGCATGTTGGAGAGCGAGGTGTACTGCGGGTCGTGGTGCAGCGTGAGGGAGAACGTGGCCTTGAACACGGGCTCGTCGAAGCAGGGGAAGGCCTTCCGGGCGTGGATCGGACTGAACTGAGTCACCGCCAGGTAGCTGAGGGACACACACACGACAACGTGTTAATCATCACACAAAGAAAGACGACAACGCAGAGAAGGTAGTGAAACGTACACAGGTGCATTGTGGGAGTAAACAGATTTTCGGACAACACTATAAAATGTGACTCTCTTTGTGTAACCGGGACGTCGTTGTGAGTAATGATCAGTTTCAACGAGTCTTCACACATCTGAACATCGGCCAGAACAATATGGTTCTCCTGTCAGAGGAGGTCTCATTTTAAAAGCCGGTTCAGGTCCCGGTAATAACACGGTGAAGCTGCTGGAGCCTGTACTGGCAGAGTGGGGGGGGTGGTAATGAAACAGCTGTCACCGCGGCCACGAGAGGCGGCTGCAGGAGGATGATGGGTAAATGAAAAGAGTCTGAAAAGCAGAATCCTCCATCACAGCTGACGGTGCCACCCCCCCCCCCCCCCATTACCACGAGTCTTGGGGGGGGGGGGGTCTTATTCTGTCCTTTCCCACAAATCCCCTCATTCCCATTTATGTCTCCTTTCTTTTTTCCTTTGACCATATTCTACAATTATCTCTCCCTCCTCCTCCTCCTCCTCCTCCTGTTGCTCCTCCCTGGTTCCTTACTCTCTCTCTCTCTCTCTCTCTCTTTCTCTCTCTCTCTCTCTCTCATTGATCAAATAATCAAATATATTTGCCCATATTTGGATTCCAATAAAGGTCCATTTCTCGTTTTGGTTGGTGAACCTCATGAAACCATCACATCAGCAAAGTTCGGCCCAGAATCCAAATGAAGTCATTAGAGGATGTTAGTTCAACTTGACCCACAATGCACTGCAACATATTCTGATTCACTTTTGTCTGAAATCATCGGGACCGAGCCTGTGTTTTAAGATGCCAGGTGCATCATGGGAGAAATGACAGGTTGACTTGGAGTTCTGGGAGTTAGAGGATAATCCCGGTGAAGTCGGAGCAGACGGGTTTTTACATAAAAACATTTTCTTCTTGTTTCGAATGAAGAAAAGTTGTGGACAGAGAAAAGATAATCCTGAATAAACACCAGGAAACTTTCTGTTTCTCAAAGAGTTCGTTAAGCCGAGTTTCAGGTTGTGGTATCGGAGCTTTGTTGAGTCACCTGACAGACGCAGGGAGACGTTCAGGCTCCAGGATTAATCCCTGAGGAAACTGTGATATCACACTCACACCTTTTACTGTTTGTGGAGATGAAGGAAAGGAAAGAGACAGAGGAGGAGGAGGAGAGGAAGAGGCTGAAGACCAGAGGATGAAGGGTGGATGAGTCTCAGGTAGCATCATCATAACACACTGTCTGACTCAGGAAGCTTTCACACCTTGTTTGTTTCAGACTTTACAGGTGGAGGAAGAGGAGGAAGAGAGCAGAGGAGGATAAGAAAATAAAGAAGGTGATAAAAGAGAAGACGAAACAGGAGGATGAAAAAGAAGGAAGGAGAAGGAGCTTCGTCTCCCAGAATGCACTGCGAGCCAACCAGCTACAACAGCTCTCAGTTTTCATCCAGGTTTTATATCACTTCATTATTTGTTATGAAGAGACTCATTCAGCAGACAGAGAGAGAGAGAGAGAGAGAGAGAGAGAGAGAGAGAGAGAGAGAGAGAGAGAGAGAGAGAGAGAGAG
>CM028868.1:15881802-15893115 GCA_016801935.1 Platichthys stellatus
AGAGAGAGAGAGAGAGAGAGAGAGAGAGAGAGGGAGAGAGAGAGAGAGATAGAGAGACAGTGGGAGAGGGGAGGAGAAGAAAGAGAAAAAGAGACAATGGAACGAAAGAAGAGTGAGAGGAGATGAATGGAGGAGTGGAAGAGGTGGAGAAGGAGAAAACAGAATGATGGAGGGAGGTGAAGAATGGAGGAGTGGAGAAATATGAATAATAAACAGGGTGAACGAGGCAGACGTAGACAGAGAGAGAGAATAATGGAGAGAGCCTGAGAGGGACGAGATAAAGAGAGAATCTATTAGAGAGGAGGATGAGTCTGTAACACATACTCACACACACACATATACACGTATACACGTATACACAAACACACACGCACACACACAGACACACACGACATCCTGCAGGTTGTCTATGGTCGCTGCTGTCAAGGTAACACTTGTTGTCACAGTAATCCTGATTGACAACCAAGTCAACAGTGATGCACCGAAAACACACTACAGCAAAACACAACAAACACACACACAAAAGCTCATACTCTCACACACACACACACATGCACATAAACACAAACACACTCTTGCATGAATTCATTCGGCAACGATTTGCTTCTTCTCCTTCAGAAAAATGGAAATGACATCATTTCCCACTGTAATGTTTTGCTTTTATTTGTGTTAAGATACCAGGCAGGTGAGTGACACACACACACACAGACACACACACACACACACACGCATACACAGTGAGAGCGTAACACACACCTCATCCAGATTCAGATCTGTGACCAAAGAAAAAAACACTGTTGAGTCAGTTGGTTGTGTGTGTGTCGGTGTGTGTGTGTGTGTGTGTGTGTGTGTGTGTGTGTGTGTGTGTGTGTGTGTTTGTGTGCGTGTCGCTTGTGCAGATATAGTTTTACACAGGAAGCCGGTGAAGAGGCTGATTCATCACTGTATCTATAAAAACACACGAGTGACGGAGGACGTGGCTCCGATCAGATTTTGTTTCTGCTCGTCTATTTAGGGAGCGAGGGGGGAGGAGCCGAGGATGTAGGAGATACGTGAGGGGGGAGGAAGGTAAGGACAGGGGGGAGATAAGGAGGTGAGGTAGGGGGGAGATAAGGAGGTGAGGTAGGGGGGGGATAAGGAGGCTTCCTGCTCCTTCCTGACCCACTGATGAGCTCATACAGGTGAAAACAGATTCACTGAACCTAAGGGTAACTGGAAAGGGGCGGGGCTTGTGACTTATCGTGACTCAGTCCTCATGTTGAAACTGAGATGATTAATAAACACGAAGGATCTTCACTTTACTGTCGATGCTGAATATTCCTGAAACTCAAACTATGAAATCAAAACAAACCCACCTCAGATCGGGTGGAGAAGATCATTCGTCAGACTGAAGCTGCGTCTCCTTAACGAGGAGCCGAGCTGCTAACGAGCAGTTTGATGAGGAGCCGGAGCCTTAACGAGGCAGACGGATGGTTAACGAAGGTGAGAGGTAGAATATTAATACTGAGCAGAGAGAAGCTGATTGGTCAACAGATCACCTCTCTCTCTGTCTCTGTCTCTCTGTCTCTCTCTCTCTCTCTCTCTCTCTCTCTCTCTCTCTCTCTCTCTTTCTCTCTAATCGAGTGTTGAGATGAGATGTTTCAGATCGATGCAGGGCCCCCCCCCCCCGCTCTGCGACGTGTGTCAGAGGGTAACCTGTCTAACATGGCAGTCAACTGAGGCCACTTAATAAATCTATTCGTTCTCTGAGCTCTTAAAATGCACATCACTCAGGAGGAGGAGGAAGAGGAAGAGGAGGAGGAGGAAGAGGAGGAGGAGGAGGCGGAGCTAAGTGATGAAGGTCTTCACAAATCCAAGATGTCGGCTTTGACCGAAGCAGAGACTCTTTATCAGCGAGGTCTGAACCTATGAAAGCTCCAGAAGGTGAAGCCAAAGGATCTATAACGCCCCCTGGTGGCCGGCTGCAATATGGCTCATAAGCCCCCTCCTTCATGTTAGCAGATGGGGCGTATGATGTCATCACCACTACCATCTGACATCAGACGCCTCCACAAACAACCGGTCCTGTCATCACAGTAGAGATCAGGGTCAAATCTGATCAATAATTCAATGCATATTTCAGATTAATCTACAGATTCATTTCTTTACTAATAAATGCAGATTTATCTATAAACATAAGAAAACATGAGAATTTACAGTTTATCAGTTTACTGGAAAGTCCCAAAGTACAACGAGGACGTGGAACGTGAACAAACCTCAGTGTTGAGCTCAAAGGAAGTAATTTCCATGTATTGATTTATTCTTTGTGTTCTTTTTGAAGTGTGACATTGAACTAATAATAGAAGTTGTGTGTTGTTCATTCTCTGTTTGTGTTTGTGTTTCAAAGGATTTAACCTGAGTCACAAACAACAACACTCAATAGTTCATAGCAAACGGCTGTAAAAGAAAAAACGTACACCTTGTTTCTTAAAAGCACTGACATCAGATCTGTACTCGGTATCGGCTGATACACAAAGTCCAGGTATCGAAATCTGTACCACATGTTTTCATTCCACAAGGTCACTACACAATATTTAACACAACACAGGATGTTTGGAACAAAGTTTGAGTTTTCCATCAAACAAATTTAAAATCTTCAGATGTTTTGTTTGGTCCAAAAAACCGTCTATCCTCATGTAGGTTGAATAAATACATAAAATCATCACGTTTTAGAGGCTGAAATTTGTGTAAAAATAACTCCCATGATTCATCAACTACACAAACATTGTTGTGAGCGACAAACATGTTGATTGTTCTGTTGATTGAGAGTTCTTTTGGAACCAAACTGCAGCTGATCGCAGCCAGAAAAAGCTTTTCAGAGTCTCTGTTCAGGCTCCTGTGGTGTGGCTGTCTACACACCGTCGATTTCTCTCATAATTATAATCATTATAATTAACGTTAATTACAATCATGCAAAACATGAGTCAAAAAGCATAATCTGTGAGCAACCTGACAAATGTGCTGTTAAAATCAAGTCTGAGTGTTTGGAGAGGAACCACTGCACCTGATGAGCTTCCCATCACATCAGTATCCACGTGTCTGCTTTTATCCTATTCTAATGTCGCGTGTTGTGCGTTGTGTGTTGTGTGTTGTGTGAGTGGGTCATTGGACTGTGCACAGACGCATAAACTGGAGTTGAACTGGTTTTAATGAGAGACGTCAACGTTCAAACCATTGTTACATCGTTTGCATAAAGATCAATCCAAAGCTCTGTCTGTGTGTGTGTGTGTGTGTGTGTGTGTGTGTGTGTGTGTGTGTGCATACATGTGTGCATGGTTGTGTGTGTGCAGGTCTGTGTGCATGTGTGTGCGTGCATGTGTGGGGTAATTAATTTTCCCCCTTTCAGCATTTAAGCATTTAAGCCCGGCCTGGGGTTTGTAATATGTTCAGATTTTAAACAAATATCAGAGTGGAGCGTGTGTGTGTGTGTGTGTGTGTGTGTGTGTGTGTGTGTGTGTATGTGTGTGTGTGTGTGTATGTGTATGTGTGTGTTAGCGTTAGCCGCACCACTGCATCAAGCCAATCCTTAAGCTAACAGTCAGCTTTGTACACACAGTAGAGATCTCCCGACACCTTCGGTACATTTAGTAAAACTTCCTTCAGAATAAAAAGATTGTGTTTTTTTTGCTGGTGACTCATCAGATTATATTTATTATTAATTATTAATCAACCCAGACCGGCACCTTTTTAAAGACTGTGAGTCAGAGATTTAAATCATCTTTAATCAGCTGAATCCAACAACACAGGTTTCATTTACTTCCTCCTCCTCAATGTCACATCTCAGTTCTCCTGCAGTCGCCTCATTAGTGAAACGTCTCTGATCTGGGACCAGTCTCTTTCAGCTGCTGCATTAAATGTGTGACCACCAGGTTGTTGCACTGGGATGGAGCTCTGCTGGTTCATCAGCTGCTGCATCGATCCACCATTGATCCCAACAGCAGCCTGTGGGACCAGTGATGGTGAGATCTCAGCCCAGTGTGTGATTAAAGTGTCATTATTTCTTAATGTTGAGTCACAGAAAATCAGATAAAGATCTTTTATTTATTGAGTTTTCATCTCCTGCAACATCATATCAGCAAAAGATGCTAATTCATGTGTTTCCCACTTTTCAACGAGGCTGGAAACTGGAGGAGATATCAGTGAAGCATGAAAGCTACGCTAATAATAGTAAAGAGGATATTAAGTCAATTTGCAGATTTGAATGAGTCGTCACTGTCTCTGTTTATGTTTCTCATACACAACGTCTGGTCTCATCCTCAAATTACATTCTGTCACTTCTGAGGTTCAGAAGAATTAAAGTCAAATAATAATAAAATAATAAGAATGGTTGCTCAACAGTTTTCATTGTTTTCTTCAGAATGATTATCGTGTTTCCAGCTTTTTCTCATCAGTGATTGATTTCAGTGTAAAATAAATACAGATCTAATAACAGCTTCAGTGGTCATGAGTTACTTTCTGTCCAATCACAGGTGAGCCTGCTCTGATGTCATTATTTAACGGTTATGTTGTGGTTCTGCAATAAGTGGAAGAGACGTTGATCAAATGTTCTGTTGTTGAGGTGACACACACACACACACACACACACACACACACACACACACACACACACACACACACACACGCACACACTAACACAAACAGACCGAGGCCACAAACTCATGCATGAAATAATAAATGTATCACAGTCTGTTTCCCATCAGCACCGTGGGGAAGAAATCTGATGTGGAAACAACTCTGCAGCAGATGCTTATGGGAAATTCATAAGGAGGGAGTGAGTGGTGTTTGTGTGTGGTTTGAGATCGGGAACACACACACACACACACACACACACACACACACACACACACACACACACACACACAGAGTGAGTTAATCAATGTCGTGGGTGTGTAGCTTTGACCTTTTCTCGTTGAACCACCTGCTGCTGCAGAAAAAAGACGTGTGTGTTTCTCTGGGGTTGTGTTGTAGTGTGTATTGTGAGAGTGTATTGTGTGTGTTTCTGTCATAGGCTACCTCAGGGGACGAACCTCACACTAAAGACCAGTTAATTGGGGACAGCTTGTCCACGCGAGGGAAAGAAAGCTGTGTCTCCAGTTGGGAAGACGCTGATATTTGCATCCGTGAGTCTCCGGTTAACGAATGGACATCTATGTAGTGTGTATGTGTTTTTGTGTGATTGTGTGATTGTGTGACTGTGTGTTTGCGTGCACGTACCGTCTCTCTCTCTGCAGCGTGTACGAGCTGCGGAAGAAGCCGAGCAGCTCGTCCTCGATGGCGGCGTCGAAGCTCACGTTCAGCCGGTACAGCCTCATGGGCTTCATCTCCCGGTGCAGCACCACCACGTACATCTGATTGGCCGGGAAGGAGAAATGGCGGTGCACCCGCATGACCCCGCCCCCGGGCCTGTTGGCAGGACGACCCCCGGCGCCGCCCTCGGCTGTGACGGACACCCGGTCCACCTGGAGGAGGAACATCAGGATTTACTAACAAGCTGGAAATATCTTTGACCTTATGGAAGATTCTGTGTGTGTGTGTGTGGGGGGGGGGGGGGTGTGGGGGGGGGGATGTCAGATACAGGAAACTGTTCACCAGAGGGCGGAGCCAGAGTTCATCTGTGATACCATGAGAACTGGAACCAACTGATTGATCCTCACTGGAAACTTTCATCAATCAAACTGCAGCGCTGATCAAAACCCTGCACTTAGGGTCCCAGCAGGGGGGGGGGGGGGGGCGGGCCGGGGGGGGGGGGGGGGCTGACACTCAGCGCCCCCTGCAGCTCAGGTCAATCAGTGCAGTCACATGACGCAGTCACATGACGCAGTCACATGACGCTCCACAGATTCGGAGCGTCGACAGTTTTTCGGATGGAAGCCGTTGCTTAGCAACACCTGATTCATTGCCAGCTGTTGTCGGACCTGTCGCCATGGTGACGTGACAGCGACCACATGCACAACAAATTGAACAAAAAGATCTGAGAGTTATAGAATTATTATTATAATAATTCAGCTGAGCTCAGAGAGCGACTGAAACTGGAGGAACTCAAAGATCTGAGGATGAAGAAGAGGAGACGGACACGTAGAAGACGAAGACGTCCTCTGATCCCCGCCTCCTGCTGCTCTACAGGCCCCGCCCCTGCTGCTCTACAGGCCCCGCCTCCTGCTGCTCTATAGGCCCCGCCTCCTGCTGCTCTACAGGCCCCGCCCCTGCTGCTCTACAGGCCCCGCCCCTGCTGCTCTACAGGCTCCGCCCCTCGCCTGATGTTCCCACATGTTCCTGTGTGAACGAGTCGGACCCGACAACCTGCTGCTGCTTCACATGTTTCTCCTTCAGTCTGGTTCTACAGGATCGTTCAGGTTTGGATCAAAGTCCGTCTGCAAAGCTCTTTGATTCTTTTGATTGGTCCGTTCTCCTGTGGAGACATTTGATTTGTGAATCTCTGACAAACTGGAAACGGTCCAGACCACTTTGACTTTTGAAGGAATAAACCATCATCATAAACCGTTCAGTTTTATTGGGCTTTGTCCCGTCTGTCTTGGGTGAGACAGGCGGGACGACAGAAATACATCAGCTGAAATCAAAGCAGCATTATGCAGCTGTTTGAACCAGCAGCTCTGGAAACCCTTTGATAGCACAATGACTTGTAACAGGCAGAGTGGAGCCTCTTTATCTTCTGTCTGTGCCCGGAGCGTCTGTTCTGCCTCCAACTGACGGATTCAGCTTCAGCTGTCACCATCTGGTCCAGCGAGTTGAGGAGTGAAGTCAGGATTCAGATTGAGGATCGAGTTTGGTGGATTCGTTAAAGCGGCGGCTCTTCTGGTTCAGGAAGCAGAGGATCATGGGTAATATCCAGTGTTTCTAGTGACTGGGACGACTCAGTCAGAGCTCAGGTCAAGAGATTGATTCAAAACCATGAGTTGCTGATAAACTAATAAAGACAGAAGCTTCCAGTGGAGACATGAGGAGAAACCTGCTCTGGCTGAAACTACGTGAACTTCAGTGAGAGGACAAACCAGCACGAGGATGAAACTGAAGACTGGAAATCGCCTCAGTGCATGATGGGAACTCACTGGTAACCATTAGGAACTGAACTGTTCTTAATCTAAACTGACACACATCTGTGATCCTCAGCCAATCAAACGCTGCGTGTGCGCTGTGTGTGCGTTGTGTGTGCGTTGTGTGTGTGTCTGTTGGTGTGACTGTGTGTTGCTCTGTGATGAATGAAGCGATCGATCCGACAGAGCGGCTGCTGACACACAGGAAACTCTACGGATTAAACTGAGGCTTTTCAGGGTTTTTCTGTTGAGTCAGCGAAGGCGGCGCCGCTCGACCCGGTAACTTCAGAAGTTCTGTTCGGCCCACACAACCTTTTGATTGTGTTGTTTGTTGGTTTGAGATCTGAACCGATCACGTCACACACCTGGACCTGGTTCTGCAGCAGTTTGAAAACATCACTGTCTTCTGAACCCGTCTCTTTGGGCCGTGGAGCCACTCGAGTTTTTAAGCTTCTGAGTTTCACTTGACGCTTTCAGATCTTTTCACTTTGTGCTGAACGTTGTGTTGTGTATTTGTGATGTTTCTCAAAGCGCTGCAGGAGAGTTCCCTTTCACCTGCGGCTCCTATTTTTACCCTCATTCTTGTTTTCTGGCCTAAGACCATTCTTTTCATAATGCATTAACTGTGAGAACTCCTCAGGAGATCTGCCTTCCACCGAGCAACACCTCTTAATTCACACTGCGCTCACACACACACACACAGGCTGCAGGGTTTTTAATTGGCCTCGGCCCAAATTAGACCGATTCCTCTCTGAATCACATTAGTGGAGCTGACCGGGCTGAGGCTTCACGATGCTCAGGCGTTTCTCTGAGGCTTCCTCTCACCATGTGCTCGTCTGCAGAGTCGGGCTGAAGCTGCATGTTTGCCTGTTAATTAGCCTCGTTAAGAAAACTCTGAGGCCAAATCTGGAAATAAACATTCTCTGGTGAGAGAGCCGCTTGTTTTCCATCCGGAGACAATGATGCAAACGAGGTGTTTGTTTGGAGAGAATCTTCAGGAAGGTTGGGAGCAGCGTGGAGGTGTTTGATGAACCTGAGCTTCAAGACGTCTGATCGGGTCACACAGGCACCACGGCAGGATTCACACATTAATATTAAATATACAAGTTGAGGAACTTGAATATAAATCAGACGCTTGAAGCTTTTAAACCAGGTTCAGTTCAGTTTTAGCTGTTTGTCGTCTTTACAGGCAAAAACATCACATGATCAGATTTCCTCTTTATCAATAACAGATCTTTCTGGATTCACTGAAAATGATTTACCGTCATTTCATCTCATTTCCTCCGAAAGCCAAAGTTTCCATGTGTGAACTGTTACACAACTATTTCACCAGCCTGAGGCCAAGTGGACGCTCACAGTGAAACTGTTTCTCAATAATGTTCTGAGTTCTCGATCCTACGATGTGAGGTTCAGGAGATCACGTATGTTTGGTCTTATACAAATATTCAGTTTCCTGAGCACATCAAAGCCCTGAGGGGATGAAATCCTCTAGATTTTAAAGGATCAAAAGGTTTGTCCCTGTAGTAAACCCGTCAATATACTGACATTTTAATTGCTAATTTCACAGGATAAATTTACTGAGAGATCTGATCTTCTGAAAGAGAAGAACCGATGGACTTTTCATTTTCTCAATGTCAGCAAACACCAAAGACGGATCTATAGTACGTTTCTGATAATGGATCATGTTCTGTGTGAAGACATCACTGAGCACAGAGTACATTCTGAATATCTATAAGTGTATCTCAGGTGTAGCACATTCTAGGGGTCAGTACCTCCAGGCGGTCGGCGTGCAGCACGATGAAGCGGGTGGCGTTGATGCACTCCAGCTCGATGCTGAGCTCTCCAGAGAAGGTGAAGTTCTCCATGTTGACAGCGAGTCGCAGGTCATAGTGTCGTGGTCTCACCGAGCCCGGCAGCCGCAGGTTCCTCCAGGGCTGCACCCCCTCCTCGTCCCCCCGCTCCCCTGTCCTCTCCCCCTTACTCCCATTCATCCGGGACGACCCTCCAGAGCCCCGGGAGCCCGATTCCCCCGTGGCGCCGTCACCGCTCTGCTCGCTGCACTCCTCGAAACGAACGCTGAGCACCACGGCCACGGCTGTGACGATGATGAGGGTGAGGATGGACAAGGCGAAGCCCAGCACCAGGCGTTTGTGCACCGTGATGTGGCGCTCGGTGGTTCGAGGCCGGACCACCACTGACTCAGCCCACTGGTCCGAGAGGCCGCGACCATTTCGCATGGCGCCCGGGCTGCTGTCGTTCAGTCCCATCGAGACAAACCAGTCACTTCAACACCAGAGAAAAGTCCCGAAGCTTTAAAGTCTCCAACAGGCTCGCACTCATTTATCCCCGGGTCAGATTCCAGCTCAACACAGAGAAGTGTTTTGATCGGTCCGCAGATTCAAGTTCTGCTGAACTTCTGTGAACCTGGCCTCTGACCTCTGACCTCGGCCCCGCTGGACGTCCTTCACGGCCGACTCGTGGAAAGTGAACTGCACGGCCCGGCTCACGTTTCAGGAAACAGAACTGACAACCGGGGGGGGGGGGGGGGGGTAGGGGGGGGGGGGGGGGGGGAGATGGTCGTGTGCGATTTGGTTTTGCGGCGAGGAGAGAAAAAAAAAATCAATGCAGCATGGGTTGATTTCAAGAGGAGTCTGAGAGGGAGGAGGAGGAGGAGGAGGAGCAGGAGGAGGAGGAGGGAGGAGGAGGAGGGATGCTGTTGAGGATGTGGCTAAACAGAGAGCGGACCATCCATAGACTTTCTCACCTCCAACCCACTGAAACCAGTATCTAACTGGGGTTTCCTCACAGATTAGACTTGGTGGATAATGGAAATCCTCGTGGTGAAGCTCAGAAACAATCAGCTGATTCTACACGGGTCTCAAACTAACAGGGGGGGGGGGGGGGGGGGGGGAGGGGGGGTTGAAGCTGCAGGTTTGAGTCCCGGGGAAGTCGTAAAGTTGATTTCTTCTGAGGTCCAGTCCTGCAATAGAACACAAATAAACCCCTGACGGACTATTAGGGGAATATTGTTACTGTACAGTGGGAAATTAAAACACCAGGAGTACAGGCGGAGCCTCTAAATGAAACTGTGATCACATTTCAGCTCAAAGATAAAGATTCAATTTTGGATTTTATGATCACGACAGAAAATGTTTTAGCTCCTTGTATAATTAAGATAAATCCCTGTTTGAATATTTAATGGTTGTTATAGTGTGATTATAAATCAGTTTTTTCTGGTGAGGTGATTTGAAATGAGAATCCTGTTTGACTTCAGAGGACTTCTTTCTGGAGGCAGATGGAGATGATGCGTTCAGGGTCATTCACAGATGATCCACATGGTGAACATCAGGCTCCATCAGCTCCGGAGGATGATGGATGAACAACGGGGGGAGAGTGATGGACTCCCGGGGACAGGGGCGGGTTTTATATCCGGTAAAGAACCAAAGAACCGATATTAATTAAGTCACTAATGAGGGGGAGTCCGGTGTGGTCAGTGTCCGTCCCACCGGAGGGGTGTCCGGGGTGTTTGATGAAGGCTATCCGGTCATTAAGTATCCGGAGAAGGTCCAGCACAGATCCGCACGAACTCCTCCTGTCATCCGGTAACTTCCCCGGGACTCGGGTGATGCCCGGTCCCCGCGGGATGAGGGGGAGCTTCCCCGGTACTGATCCGTTATTCACCTCCTCCAGTCCCGTTATTCTGTCCGGTAACCTCCACCTTTATAAACCCTCTTCTTTCTCTGGAGGCTGAGTTACCGGGACCGTCCGGGGATCCGTTATCCTACCGGGAGAAATCACATGTCCGTTAGAAAAACAGTTTTCCGTTATTGATCCGTCACAGCCGCAGAAACCGGCACAGGTTCCACAGACATGTGAGAAAGGAACCGACGGACCGGGAGACTCCCTCCGGTAAAACAGTCTGAGGAGCGGGGAGCCGCTCGGGAAACGATCCGGTAAAGACACCACAAATCCCCGGGTCCGTTCCACCGGAGTCCGGGGGAGAGAGGAGCCGAGTCCGGGGGCTTTCCACCGGGTTAACGCCGGCACGAGCCCCTCCGGTGATTCCGTATCTAACCGGATCCTCCGCAACTTTTCAGCCCGCGGAGAGAAGCTGCTGCTCCGGTGATGATGCTGCGGATCATGACGGTGCTGAGGGTGCTGATGAAGCTCCTCCGTTATTATCCACCTCCACCCACCAGAAGAGCGGGATGAGGAGGGTGTG
>CM028868.1:15893122-15900622 GCA_016801935.1 Platichthys stellatus
TACACCCACTCAGCTCTATTCTAATCTTTTCTTCTCTATTTCAATTCAAACAAAAGGAAATTAATCATGAGAGACAAGTGAGCGATGAGTCTTATCTCACACACACACACACACACACACACACACACACTCACACAGACAGACACACACAGACACACACAGGACAGTAAAGACTGATCTATACTTAACATTAAATATGTACGAACCTTCTGTCATCACGTACGTGTTTGTTAACGTCTTCTGAAGCTCAAGACTTCGATCACTGATCCGAAGTCAAACAGTCAGAACATAGTTTCATCACTCCTCACTCCTCACTCCTCACTCCTCGCTCCTCACTCCTCACTCCTCACTCCTCACTCCTCACTCCTCACTCCTCACTCCTCACTCCTCACTCCTCACTCCTCACTCCTCATCCCTCTCTCCTCACTCCTCACTCCTCGCTCCTGGCTCCTGGCTCCTCGCTCCTGGCTCCTCACTCCTCACTCCTCTCTCCTCTCTCCTCACTCCTCTCTCCTCACTCCTCACTCCTCGCTCCTAGCTCCTGGCTCCTCGCTCCTGGCTCCTCGCTCCTCGCTCCTCACTCCTCACTCCTCACTCCTCACTCCTCACTCCTCACTCCTCTCTCCTCTCTCCTCATCGAACGGGTGGCGAGGAGTCGACTCGCCTCATGTACACGTGTCACTTTGTCTTAAGACTCATTTTCGTTGCCTCTACATACGAGTTTCAAACGATGTCTCCATCAGTGACTTCCTTCCTGCGTCCTCTACGTTGACACGTCTTCTGCAACTCGTCCACTAGAGGGTGCCGCTTCAGAGGCTGCATCCTTCAGAGGCACACGGCTACAACAACAGTTAACATGGAGGAGGATCGGAGAACAGTCGAGTAACAAAGTATTAGTAACTGATCGGCAGGGGAGACTCTTGGAAACGTATTGGTTTCAGGACTTAATTCAGATTACACCCTGAACACTAAATTTACTCAGAATAAATATGTGAACATTTAAAGTGGAGTCGCCCGAGAGACACTTGTTTATTTAACTGAGAGAAGAACCAGATCTTTTTATTGAAGCCTCGTGAACATCAAGCTGATTCTATTCATCTCACCTGATGGACTTTTATCACTGAGCTGTTTTGCCCTGTGGTTGTTTTCTACCTGCTCAGGGACGACAGACACAAATTAGCTTCGAGCTAACTCCGCCGCTCTTACCTTTGAATGTGAGTTGTCCCTGAGACAAGAATGAAATAACAACAGTGAAATTAAAGAGAGGTAATTGAAACTTAGGACATTATAGATGTTTATTTTTATCAAACGTTCCTCAGAGTGCGGAGCGACACGAGTAAAGTTATCAGCAGAAGAACTGTAAACCTGACTGGGAGCCGTGAGTGGAGACACTGGAAACACTGGAAACACTGGAAACACTGGACACACTGGAAACACTGGACACACTGGAAACACTGGAAACACTGGAAACACTGGAAACACTGAAACTCCTACATCAACGTGTCTGAACCAACTTCATCACTAGAGAGCGATGGAAATTAATTATTTCAGGTGATACACACACACACACACACACACACACACATACACACACACACACACACACACAAACACTGAGAGGTGAGTCTATAATCTGTAGTTGTCATTCACCAACATGAGGGCAGCGAACCCTGTGTGTGCGTGTGTGTGTGTGTGTGTGTTTGTATCAACAGCTGAATCCATCATGGTCCTGAGATGTCGTCTGAGACACACACACACAGACACACAAACACACGCACAGGAAATTGATTTGTAATGAATAAATTATCCAGAGAGAAAAAGCACGACATGAAAACGAACATATTCATAAAGTCATGACACATGAACCTGTGTTTGAATTATCTAATGACAGTGATTCACTTTTAACCGAGTAATTAACACAGATTTCAATGGGTTTTTATTATAATCTAAAATAAGTTTACACTTAATAATGAAATAATCCCTCAGCAGTGTAATAAAACCTGTGGATTTAACTGTGCAACTAATAATAACTTACAATATTGATTAATCCTCTCATTACTTTATAATCAAATTATTGATTATTTGAATTGTTGCAACTTGGGCTCAGAACCCAATTAAAAACCCTCGTTGTCATATTGGTCCAATTCAAAATGATAAAACCAATTATTGTAATTGTTGATATTAAAATGGAAAAGCAGCGGAGAAGATACAACCATTAAATATTTGTCTGTTTCACATAGAAATTACAAATCAATAGTTTAGCTGTAAATGGCCGTGAAGGGGTCAGTGTGAAGGAGACATGTTGAATCTGTCACATGCTAACATGATGTCCCCCCCCCCGTGTCCTGAGAGTCAGGTGCTCCCTGTCGTTACCAAGGTGACACTGACATACGTCCAGGCCCATCTACATTCAAGCCGCCAGCTGTTTGATTGGCTATTGACAGAGCCTGCCAAGCGTCTGATTGGCTATCACATGAGCCATTAATTTTACAACGACTGGCGTGTTCTTGCCCATCTGTCTCAGGGTGTGTGTGTCTGAGTGTGTGTTCTCAGCAGTGAGGGTCCTTTAGACTGTTGTCAGACATGTAGAGGGATGTAGCGTGTGTGTGTGTGTGTGTGTGTGTGTGTATCAAGCTCAGTGACACTAACTGTGAGTTTTATCTCTTTGTGTGTCGGATGCTTCGATCGTTAGTGTTTGTGTTCAGCTCGAGGAGAATCCAACACAACACGACACGGCCTGAGGACACGTGATTAATTCATCGACATGTGATCACGGAACATGATTCTCTATTAGGATGAACTGGAACATTAACACACAACCATTTATCGCCTCGTCCTCCTGCAGGTTGGAAACCCAAGCCCACCAGGTCAGGGCCAGACCGGATAAAAAATCCTGTTGATTTTATTATCATGAAAACCCATGATGCCTCCGGCCGCTGGCTGTCATGTTCACACGTTTCTATCAATAAACACTAAATGTGTTGTCCTTAAAAACTCTCTTTAAAACAGCATCTGAGCCGGTGATCCGTCAACACACTGTCAAACACAAACACACACAACCTGGACACGCTGCTGCTTCTGGATCGACTATCGGTCAGGGAACATGTCACAGTGTGTGTCTCAGTGCGGAGCAGTCCCACGGGGGGGCCACGGGGGGCCCACAGGGTCGCAGGGGCCCCGTTCAGTGATCGATCCGGAGGTGGATTTAACTTCTTTCCTCTGTCATCAGCACCGAGCCCCAGGAATTACAAACTCATCTCTGCAGCCGGCACTTTGATAAGGTGGGTTTTAATGGACGCCTGTGGAAACCAGTGGAGCGGCGAGCAGGACTTTACACTATCATTTAGACAGTCCTATTGGACAAAGACAACACACACACTCTCCCTGTCCAACACACACACACACACAGTCTCCCTGACATTGCACAGCCAATTAGAGTCCTGTTCCAGCCAACTGGATCAAGGTGGAAGACAGCGGGGCGAGAGAGAGAGAGTGACAGAGAGGGAAAGAGAGAGAGAGGGAAAGAGAGAGAGAGAGAGATCTAAGTGGGTGGCACACTCTTCTGCCTCGGGGTAGATTGGTGTCAGAACACACACAGTGGGCAGAAAATGTAATGAATGTGTTTTACTTGTTAGGTAGGAAGCCTGTGTGTGTGTGTGTGTGTGTGAGAGTGTGTGTGAGTGTGTGTGTGTGTGTGTGTGTGGTCTCTGCACTTGACACCAATCTGGCAGCGGCGGCTGCAGCAGGAGAAGAAGCCGAGCAGGGATCCAGAAGAGGAGTGTCGGAGGGAGAGGAGACGAGGAGCTGAACACTCACGGATCCAAACATCAATATTTCAAATTCCTTGAAAGCACAAATCCATCCATGATTCATGGTCCCAGCACGTCAGAGAGACAGAAGGTTCCTGTGGTCAGTGAACACAACAGCTTCATCAGGAGTGTGTGTGTGTGTGTGTGTGTGTGTGTGTGTGTGTGTGTGTGTGTGTGTAATCGGAGTGTGATGAATGTTTAATGTGGTTCAGTCGGGACAGAACAGTACTTTGCTGTAATGTGAGGTTTTAACTGTTTAACAGAATGTAAATAAAGATGGACGACACGACAGATTAACTTAAGTGAAGCCGAATTGCTCGATCGCCCCCTGGTGGCTGGTTGCAGTAAAGGCTGCTTGCTTCAATGTGACGTGGACGAATCTTCCAACTGCTCAAAGAAAGTAAAGGAATCGATTTGTTAAAGACGTGTTTCAGACGGTTCTCAGAACATCAGCAGAACTGGACGATGTTTTGTTGCGTCTCATCTAACGATCTGTTTCCTGATCGCTGCTTCACAGACTCACGATCTAAACGATGTCTAAACGATGTCTTTGTCTTAGTTCTTGTTTTAGTCCGTCTTTATTTTCACACTCTTCTCCTGAATCTGTTTTTCACTTTGACAGTTTATGTCTCCGGGACTTTTTATGTCTGTAATCTTTAAATAGATCTTTCATTATCAACCAGTGCATGAAGAAAACTGTCTCATGTATTGGCAGCTGTGCCCCAGCGGGCGGGGGGGGTCAGAGGACAAGGGGTCGAGACAGTGTGGGTTGATTATTGTGCGCAGTCAACACACACACAATGTTCAACTGAATTACAGGCTCACACAGAGGGCAGGTGTTGTACTGAGGTCAGGTCAGCTGCTGAGGACAGTAAAAACTTTATGGATTTTTTGACATCCCACTGACGCAGCGGGATTTACCGGTGGTGCCGGTGGTACGTCCACTGGTGGTACGTCCGCCTGTGACGAGTCAATGTGTTTGAGAATGAGGACGAGGCCGGGCGCCATCTTGTTAAAATTCTGTTTTCAAACTTCTCCTGATTTCACCGGCACTGCGAGGTCGACCTGGCCGCCCCCCCCCCGTTCCGGAACTGGTCACCACAGAAGCAGGTGGGTCACACTGCAACCCCCCCCCCCCCCCCCCCCCCCCCAGCTCCCTGATGGAGAGATGGTGGAGTTTCAGAAGGAAAGCGGCCTCCTCCCCAGGTAAGTGGACTCCCGCTGTGGCAGGTCGTCCTCGCAGCCCCGGGGCCGGGTCGATGCCACGTGGTCGGGTGGACAGGCGGGTTCCTGTGGGCTCGGTGTGATTTGCAGGTATCGATCCAGAGAAGAGAAACAGCAGCTTCGAGTCAGAGCCGGAGTTTTGTCTTCTTCTCTTCTCGTCAGCGGTTTTCATCTTTTGTTTGTTTCTCTCTTTTACGTCGGATGCTTCTCTCGTTAGTTTCTCTCTCTTAACTTGACGAGCACAGTGCAGCAAAGTGTGTGTGTGTGTGTGTGTGTGTGTGTGTGCGTGCGTGTTTGTTTGTGTGTGTGTGTGTTTGTGTGTGTGTGTGTGCGTGTGCGTGTGACACCCAACTGTACACATTTAAAGAAGATTGCTTCCTTCCACCTTTGATAGGTTGATCTGCTTTAGCCTCTGAGCGCTCGGTGCACGTGTGTGTCTGTGTTTGTGTCTGTGTGTGTGTCTGTGTGTGTGTGCGCTTGTTGTACTATAATAGCCATTTATTTTTGGTAATTTATTTTTCCAACGTCAGGCATGTGTGTATTTGTCGTATACTCTCACCATACTGGAGTTGTCAAACTGGTTTACAACATGTAGAGTGTGTCTGTGTGTGTGTGTGTGTGTGTGTGTGTGTGTGTGTGTGTGTGTGTGTGTGTGTTAGTGTGTGTGCACGTGCTGCTCTGTGTGACGCTGATTAAAAGCGAGAGGTTTTTGATTGCCTCGACCCTCCATGGGATTATTAGCATAGCACACGCACACTGCAGACGCACACAGACACACACTGCACACGCACAGAAGTAATTGAGCACTTCTCCTCCACATTACATTTAACAGGATCCAATCCAGGAGCTCGATGTCGTACTAACAAACTACCAATTCACTGTTTACTCTCCATATTCAAATGTATGCAGATGAGTGAGGTGGTGGATGAATGAGCTTGTTTGTGTTGCAGACGGTTCTCGACTCCACGTCGCCTCCACTGTTTGAAACTGGATCTTCAGACCAGCAGCTACCAGGAAGCTTTTATTTTCTTATTCAGTCGGATTAAGATGCGACTTGTGTTTTTATTTGTGCGACCTGATCACCTGCAGAAACACACCTCTCACAGGAGCTTCTCTGATACAAATCTCCTCTTCACCGTTGAGTTTCTTTCATTATATTATTCCATGTAGACATATTAATGTGTTATCTACACACACATTTATAGTTATATACACACTTATAGTTGTACATCCTCATTCATCAGCACCACTGGAGTGAAGTGTGTATAAACATATTGTTTATGTTGTTTTACTTTCACGTGTTCTCTTGTTCATCTCAGTTTGATGTCTCATGTCATCTTATGTTCAGAAGACGAGGAGAGTGGCTTCAGATGGTTTTGCTTCCATGGGGACCTGATCTAGGACCAGCGTCATGAAGCCTCCTCAGACCTGACTCTTCTCTGGGATCTGATGTCAGATCAGAGCTGAGGTTTCATCCAGCAGCTTCACACACGACTCAGTAAAACACTCAGGCTCTAAAAACCTACTGAACGTGGATGATGTTCAATACATGAGCAGAATCAAAAGTTGCCAGATGGCGAATAAAAGACAAATTGAGTTTTGGATTCTACTGAAAACATGAATCATCAGAAACAGTATGTTCACAACTCTGTGATGAACTGATTCTGATGCAGCCTCTGAATTTACACTCAGTTGTATTGTAATTCTAGATCTGAGGTTTCTTTTGTTATTTAAGAGAATGTTGACAATCACACCTGCCTCAGCTTTTCATTCGTCATTACATAGAAAGATAGATAGATAGATAGATAGATGGATAGATGGATAGATGGATAGATGGATAAATCCGTGTTCTCACTAACTGACACTAAAGCTCCATGTACACAACCCTCCAGGTGATGGATGAACAGGAGTTTGACTCGTATCAATCTTCTTCACGTCTGATTGTTGTTGTTAACAATGTAAAATGAAAAGTCACAACTGGTATCTAATTAGAAGCCTGAGTTATGAACTGCCTCTTAAATCTTCAGATCGTTGATCATCAGTACTTTGTCCCAGATTCTAAAACTAATGACTCAACTTATTAAAAACTTTCCCTTGAGAACAAGCAGCAGGTGTTTGTGAGCCGAAGATGAAGTGTTTTTATATTTCTGTGTTTATAAGGTTTAGAAAGTGGCTGGAGCGAACTAAGGGAGACAAACACACAAACAGTTTGTTCATGGTTCCAATTCCCTGCTAATGACTGCATGGTGGATGCATCACCATCTGGTACACACACACAAACACACACACAGCCACACACACACACACACACAGCTGTGATAATGCACCCATTGAATCTAATGACAACGCGCTGCTTGTCGTAATGAGACTCCAGTTTGTTTTGCACAAATCCAGAGCAAAGCATGATGGGTAAACCGGCTCGTTGGAGATAATTAGCTTCTCGTTACCGTGGAAACATCTCAAGTGT
>CM028868.1:15910622-15915622 GCA_016801935.1 Platichthys stellatus
CAGCAGGTCTCTCTCCTCAGTGCTGAGATGATGTCCTGACCCCAGGGAGGCTTAAAGCATCACTGTTAAGACTTCCTGTTCCATTAATATGCTTGATGGACTGGTGATTATGTGTAACCGTGGGCTGGTCTCCACGTCTTTGCTGTCGAGACAAAAAGAAGAAACTCAGAAGAACAGTTCTGGCTCCTGCTGGTTTCCTCCTGGGAAGACGCCTCCGGCTCGATGAACCAGTGGAGAAGGTGTTTCCTGTAGAATCCCTCATCTTTACCAACAGTCTCTGCAATCAGAGGCCATCTGGGAATATGCTGACTAATTAAGGTGGGGGGGGCATAGACATCGTAGATCATCAATCCGTGCTAAATAATTGGGAGCTGCATTCCCAGCTGAAGCCGTGAACCAGTGTTCATGATCATTTCCTGCGTGGAAGGATTGACCCGAGTTCAGGAGCCGATTCTCTCATATTCCATCAATAACACATCACCTAGAGTTCAGAGTGGAGTCTGGTCGATTGATCCCTCGAACGATCCTTCGGTATAGGAAACGTCTTACTCCCCAATATTGAGATCAGCCCTTAAAGACCTGTATCTGTCAGAGTTCTGCCCACATTCAACCCAGAGGTTAATCCAGCTTCATGTTCAACCCCCAGGCCGAGAGGAGACACCTCCTGGGAACCAAGATGCTTTATCCAGGACGGGTCCTTCTCCTGGTCCTGCACCAGGAGAAGGTTCTCCATCGAGGCTGAGACGAAGCTGAAGGTTCAGATGGTGGACTGATCACGTCACCTGATTTGTGTGTTTCCCTGAGGCCACGTTGTTCTAAAGCCTTTGACGTCTCAGCTTCCTGTTTCTCCTGGAGTCGGACTAAAGACAACAACTGCATCTGGGCAGAGAAAGTGATTTAATTACAGAGACAGACAGTAGGAGCTGAGAGACCTGGCGTCAAACCAGCACAGAAAATAAAATAATGAAGTGCGTATGATCCAGACTCAGCTGCTGAATTATTTATTTTTATTTATTCCGCGAGCTTCCTCTTGTATGATTGTTAATTAGGTGCAGAGGTAATTACTGACTAATTGTTTTATAAAACTTGACTAACAAGGAAAAACCGGGGGGGGGGGGGGGGGGAAAATCGGGTGGAGAGAATCTGACCCTGGTGGACGGAGGAGAAGAGACGTGGGAGGAAAGTCACGAAAAGAGAGAAGAAGACTTTGACCTTAAAGAACTTCTTCGACTTCCTCATGTGTCGGAAATCAGAAAAATATTTGAATAGATTTTTGGACACGCCCTCATCATGGGATGTTCCAGTCTAAATGAAACCAGAGGCATCCGAACACTGTGTGTGTCTGTGTGTGTCTGTGTGAGAGTGTGTGTCTGTGTGTGTCTGTGTGTGTGTGAGAGTGTGTGTCTGTGTGTGTGTCCTCAGGCAGTAAACCAGCTCTCTCTCATCCTCACTTCCTAATGAGATTTAATGCCGAGTTGTCCAACACACACACACACACACACACACACACACACACACACACACTAACACACACTTTAATAACTTCCTTTATCCCGCCTGCTCTCAGCTCAGCTTCACCTGATCACGTTATTAAACACCGACCTAAAGAGGGCGCTGATATATTTTTATGAGCCGGGCTCGGAGCGGCCATGTTGGAGGATCTAATAACTGGAGGATTATTCACATTCATGGTCCTCAGAGGATGAATCTGTTCTGACATCTGCCTTGTCATGTGACCTTCAGTGCTCTGAAAGGCTTCTATAAATAAAATGTATTATTATAATAATCTCTATCGATAACAACGTGGACGTGGATCAGTTCAATGAAGAGTAAAGCATAAGCAGCGTTATGATAGTCACCTGCATCCTGAGCCGGGGTTAAAGGTTAAAGTGATGACATCATCACATCTGATATCATCCGTCTCAGTGAGTCTGTCCCTCACCACCTGGACTCATCCAACATGTGGATCCAGATTCTACAGAATGAACATCTTTAAACTAGACTCGCTTCCCTGTAGGTCACCTTTGACCTTTGACCTGTGACCACTACACTCTAAGCAGTTAATCTATGAGTCCAACTCAAGCTCTAAAACTAATTTGAAGAAGTTTCCTTTGGGTGTTCTCGGGATATCGAGTTCACATGAAAAGGACGAGTGGACGAACAAGTGAAGGACAATCTCACGACTGGATGAAAATATGAAAACCAAACTGATGCTTGAATCTGCAGGAGGCTTCTCCGAGTCCGAGCTGTGTGCAGCTCACGTGTTCCCCAGTGGAACGTGTTGAGCTGGGTGATGCTGGGACGGAGCTCTAAAGGTTCCTGATGAAATCCTCCGTCCGACTCCGACAGAGACACAAAGACACAAAGACACAAAGACACAAAGACACAAAGACACACACTGTACGAGAGGAGAGGGAGACAAAAGACCAGCAAGCAAAAACAGAGTCTGACAGCTGAGCTTCAGGGATCTACCCCGAGGTACTGAGTCAGCTACCACACATACACACACACACACACACACACACACACACACACACACACACACACACACACACACACACACACACACACACACACACACACACACACACACACACACACACACACAGACACACAGACACACACACACACACACACACTGACTGCGGATACACAACAAGAGTGTCTAGTAGCACCACACGGGGCTGACAAAAACCTGTCATGACACACCCATTGACTCAAAATGGGCTTTGAAGCAGAACCATGCTGTCTGCACACACACACACACACACACACACACACACACACACACACACACACACACACACACATAGAAAGAGTGCTGACATCTCTGGCTGCCTCTCTTCTGCTGTCACAAGTTTATCTGTGTGAGAACTTCACAGAGGAAGAGGAGGGACGAGGCAGCGTTAAGAGGAGGAAGAATGAAGCAACAGAAGAAAAGAAACAAGCAGGACTTTTTATTATTGGCTGAATTTAAATCAAACTTTTCCTCTCGTTTCTCTGCAGTCACTGAATTCAACCCTGGAAATCACATTAATAACCAATAATCTGTTTTGTGGGTTTTGGAACAGAACAAGTTTTATTATGAAGTCACAGGAAAGTGGGCGGAGACAAAGATCAGTGCAGATCTTGAATCTTGAATCTTGAATCTTGTTTCTTTGTCCTGTGGCTCCTGACTCCAAACTGAAACTAATTGAGTCTGACTTTTTAAAATGGTTTGTATTAATTCACATCCCAGTTCACCCAGTGGGATCTGTGGCCTGGTGACACAGGAAGTAAGAAAGGTACTGGAGCTCTTGGAGGTGGGAGCTTCAGAGGCTCAGAACTTATGAGAAAATTAATTTATACTTAAGTTTCCAAGACAAGTGGAGAACGGGTGATATGAAACACAACCTTGTCCCTGTCAGACCTGTCAATCAACCCGGGAGTGACATGTCCAGCCAATCACGTGGTCAGAAAGTGTTTGTTCCTCGACTTTTTATTTTTATTTACTTTTCTTTCTTCATGTTTCCGCAGCAGCAGATTCTAGTTGTTCTGAGGAAACACGTCTGAGCATCGGAGGTCAGGACCACAGCTGTCACACCGCACAGAGGCACCGCGTGTGTGTGTCTGTGTGTGTGTGTCGGTGTGTGTGTGTGTGTGTGTGTGTGTCTGTGTGTGTGGGTGTTTGTGTGTGTGTCTGTGTGTGTGTGAGATGGAAACAGAGAGTGACTTTGAGGTCACGAAGGTCATTCAAAATTTAAACTCCATTTACTGTGCTGTTGTACTGTCACAGTAAATTCAAACAGTAAACACACACACACACATGCACAGACACACACTTTATCTCTCTCACACACACACATACAAACACATACCCTTTATCTCTCTCTCACACACACACACACTTTAGTCGCTGCTGTAAAGACCAGATATTGAGAGTGACAGTTAAAAAAGGTTTCAGTGTCGGCGGCAATACAAGACCAAGTTACACCTTCAGAAACTCACTGAAGCGCACGCACACACACACACACACATATGCATACACACAAACCGAAACACACAGTCTCACCAGTGTGACAGCTGCGGTCAACTCTCTGAGTGGTTTTATAAAGAAACACACACACAGACACACACCTTTGTCTCCAGATCACATGATGGAGAAGCAGCCTCTGAACTGGACGTTAACGTGAGGTCACATCTGGAGTTTAAATAAACATGATTCTCCAGATGTGGGTCACGTGTCGGAGCCACCGCTGCACAAACAGGCCTCTGTGAACAGAGTGTGTTAAAACCATCTAAACCTGTTGATGTATCTGTGATCTGCAGCTTTTTAATAATCATCAGACATTATGAAACCTCCGCTGACCAATCAGACTCAAGTGGTCATCACATTAACTCAGAGTGTGGGTGGGGGGACGACAGTCACTGACACAGATTACTGACCAAAGCATAGTCATGAATTTAAGGGATTATTTAAAGCTGCATTAGTTGATGTTTGTGGCCACTAGGGGGCAGAGATACCAGCTGTCAGACAGGACCCCTGGAGGAGGTTGAGTTCCAGACTCTCTTCTCTCAGGACGTCTTCGTCTTCTCCATCGCGTGTTCGAAATGTCTTCAACTTGTTCTCGCTCCGATATTTTCAAAACTATCCGAACCAGCCACCAGGGGGCGATCCACATGCTTCACAGTCATGTCGTCAATCTTTATTGACACATGATGATTTTTGAAGTAATGTTCAAGCAGCTTTCACTGGTTTGAACCGGTCGTGTAAACGACAGGAAACCAACTCATTTTCATCTGTTCTCATTTTTAACGACTCATGAGCAGGAAACTCTAATTATTGAAAAGTTCCTTCACTTGCTACTTTCTGCAGCGTCGGATGAATCCTGTGTTTGGAGGATCTGTTGTAATAAGCTGCTCGTGCCAGAGTTATGAAAATGTGTTTCATATTCTCATCGACCCTTCACTGCCTCCTCTTGACTACATATTGTATTTCTATAGAATCCCGCAGCTCAGAG
>CM028868.1:15920622-15925158 GCA_016801935.1 Platichthys stellatus
TGGTGAGACATCGACTCCATCTTTCTCGTTCTGCTCTGAACTCGTCCTCTGTCATGTAAATCTCTACAATATGAATAATCATCTTTACAGCTCTCTCTCCTTTTCAGTTTTTTTTTCTCGCCCGACAGCGACAACGAAAAATCCCTCGAAATTTCCTCCCAAGTCGTTTAGAGAAGAATTAAAGATCTGAGACGTTACAGCATCGGAATAGATCGTCCTGAGTTCAATCACTGCTCCAAAAATCACTGTCAAACCACTTTGACTCAACACACGTGTTCAAATACATTGAAGTACTTCCTGTACAGTGTTTAACCTCAAGTATAATATACACAACCAGCTGGAGTCCTCTCCGGGCAGCTTGTCTGGCTATCATCGTAAATTCTACGTGAGTTTGTTGAGTTTGCATTTGACTTGGAGCAGATCATAATTGTTGTGAGTGTAAAGGAGGTTTCATGAGGAGAACGTCTGAGGAACCAGCTCTGATGAGGAAACAGGGACAGAACCTGAACATGGAGTCCAATAGAGCAAATACAACAACTCTTCAACCAGCACCTGTTCACTCAAAAGATTGCGGCGTCTGTATCCGGGATACTTTGGCTTCATTTTGGGTCAGAGGCAGGAAGTCGTCCATCTTTATCAAGGGATTATGATACATGAATGTTTAATCTTTATCTGAAAAGTTATAACAGAAGCAAACTATTTTTACTTTATTCTAGTTCTTAGCTTTTTACTTTTATCCAACAATGCAGATGTGGAGAGAATAAAAGATGAACTGATCAGGTTTAATAATTCTACTGAAACGTGATTCATCTTCAGTCTTTCACAGGATTTAACTTTGTGATCGTCTTCCTGCGTCGCAGCCGGATTAACGTCCTGCAGAGTTTCACCACATCGTGACGTGGATGACCCCACCCCCCCCACCCCACCGAGCCACATGCAACCCAGAGGAAAGGTCGACGCAAAGGTCAACCAGCTCGTCATCTTGTGACAAACTAATATATTAAAGATGAAATGAGAGAGACAGAGACCCAGATACTGAGCGCTCCCTCCTCCTCCTCCTCCTCCTCCTCCTCCTCCTCCCTGCACAGCTCCACCCGGCTCCCGCTGCCCTGAAGGCCGCAGCAGAGGGACAAAGCCAACGCACCATCTGAGCCCTGAGCAGCCAGGGGGCGCTTCATTTACGCTCGAGAGCCTCTGCAGTTAACCCAGCACAACCCCCCTGCAGCGAGCACACACACACACACACACACACACACACACACACACACACACACACACACACACACCTGTGTTTCCTGGAGAATCAGTCTGACCCCAGTCACAAACACCAGATGATCTCCACGTCTCTGAGTTTCGTGTGTTATACATGATTCCATTAACTCAGTCAGTGATTTACTTCCTGACCTCTTCCTCCGGGACGACAACATCCTGATGAGTTGATTTTTTAGATTAAAGATGATGTTCTGAAGCTTCCTCCTGTCGTCTGGTGTCAAGCTTCACGTCGCTCAGCACGAAATAACAGTTTCCGATTCGACCTGAGAAACAACGGCTCAGATTTCCTCGTCTGTAAACAATTTTGGCGTCGACCTTCGATGTCAATATTAACACGTCCTCTCTTCTCTGATCCTAACAACAAACAGCTGAGGAAAAGTAATTAAAAGCAGTTGAAGCTGGAGACCAGGACCTGTCTGAGGAGAGAAAACACTCTTCATCACTGTCAGGGGAGGAGGAGGAGGAGGAGTAATACTGGCTTCATCAATGCCAGAGGTGGAGGAAGAGAAAAAGGTAAAAAAGAAAAGTTTATTTCATAAAGAAAGTAATTAAATGGGACTTTTTATTAGTACAAGTTTTATCACTGCTGAGGGAGGAGGAGATGGAGAACAACAGGTTTTATTATCACAGCGAGAGGAAGATGGGAGGATAAAGTGAGAGAGGGAGAGAAACAAAGAGGTGGTGAAAAAAAGACGACAGGCAGAGAAGAGGAGGATGAAAAGAAAACCTGAATGAAATGGTGGGAGGTGAAAGATGAAGAAAAAGACGTCAGATAAAGAAAAGATAAATAACTTCTGAGATGAATCTCTGATCAATCGTTGCATTATCGAGCCTTCTCATTGGCTGTCCTCCTCTCGGCTGGTGTAGATTACTATTAGTGAATAAAACTTTATTTAAATGCTCAGGAAGAACAGAAATTGACCAAACAACAATATCACAACAGGAAGGAAATTCTTTAGATTTTATTTTAATTGATGTATTAAAATTGAATTAGAGGTTTGTTTGTGTATGTGTGTGTGTGTGTGTGTGTGTGTGTGTGTGTACCTCTGTTGTCGTATTTGTTTGCAGTTTCCTCCTTGTTTGTCTGAAGAGGACTGTTTGTCTCGTTTCCTCGTAATTGTGTGTATTGTATTTGAGTGTGTACTCTGTGTGTGGGTTGTTCATCTTATCAGGAGCTCATGAATTATTGAATTCCATTTAGAACCCTTATCACTGTCCCCATGGCAACGAGCCCCATGGGGTAGACACACACACACACAGACACACAATCACAGAAATTGCGTTGTGTGTGTTTGTTTACATGTTGTTGTTGTCATACTTAAACTCCCAGTGGCTTCTGTTTGTCCTCCGTCGAGACTGGACATTATGTTGGATACATGTTTAATTCAGGTTTTCCTTTGTGTGTGTGAGTGTGTATGTGTGTGTGTGTGTGTGTGTGTGTGTGAGTGTGTATTTGTGTGTGTGAAGGTGGTTTTATTTTTCCTCTTTAACGAGATTCACCGAGTCGCAGAGATAATCACAGATATGATCTGTTCTCTCCTTTGTTTCTGTTTCTGTGTGAACTTCAAAAGGAGAAGCACCAGAGAACAAACACAACCAGACTTCAGAGGAACTCGTCACAGTTAATCACGGCTTCTGTCCGATCTGAGCCTCTTAACAAAAAAACATTTAAAATCTGATCCAATCAAGAGCAACGCTGGAAAAGAAACAACACGCTGCAGATGGGGGGGGGGGGGGGGACAAACAAGAGGGACGACACAGGAAGCAGCTGCAGGAAGTCAAGTTGAGCAGAAAAGTGTTGAGATTGCAGTAAAGAGTTTTTCGTGGTCTCAGCAGATCTGCAGAGGATCGTCCTCCTGACGGCAGCCGGCTCCTCGTGACACGTTCAAGGGTCAAAGGAAACCAAACTGACACCGCATCACTTCCCAGCTTCACTGACACTGGACCAGAACACTCTGCCCTGAGGGGGGCGCCATCGAGTGAAGCCTGCGGTGTCGTTATCACCAGCAGGCTCACTGCTGCGACAGCTACGCTAACATCTTTAGGTCTAGAGGGTTATCCTCTGGGGAGCCAACTCCACAACAACATTCACATTGGTGTTGGGACATTTTTTAATAATGACCAGAAATTCAGGATCACAGACGTTTGTGACATTTACCCTCTGGGAACCATGAAGGGTGCAAAGTATTTTATGAGATATTTAAAAACATGTTCAGGGGATTTCAAGGGTCATTAAGATGTAACCTCTTGTGACCTTGAATGTCCACAGGAGCTGGAGTTAAACAGCATCAACTACACTGTTTAAATCTAGAGCTCTTTACAACGGTTTGAACTAAATCTGAACATTACTCCCTGACAGCTGTTGGATTCGACTGTTTCCCTTTGACTTGTTGTACGTGATAAACTCAACAATCATTATTATTCACGACATCGAACCTCAAACCTCGAACTCTGACAGAATCTTTTTCATCCCGAGATTTCAGCTTCAAAGCTTCGTCTCTCGACACGTCGGGACGATCACACCTTCACCCCCCCCTTGTCAGGTGATCCCACGTCTTGTGTGGTGTTGTTAGCGTGTGCAGCGAGGAGGAACCACGCTGAGCGCTATGAGGAGATGATTAAAGAGACGCGTCCTGCTGAGCCTCAGTCGGACACACTTCAGCTCTTCAAGACGCACAAAACTCAAATTAAACACAAACTCCTCCTGAATGGAAAAATCAAAATCAACCAAAACAGCAGCTGAATAAAAGAAAATCTGTCCTGAAACACTTCTGAGGCTCTCGAGTGAAATCATGTAAAACCCCATGGTGTTCATCACCAGACGGGGACAGACCCTTCCACAGCAGCTAGAGGAGCAGCGCCACCTGCTGTTTATCTCAGGAAAGCAGCTCCTCCAGTTCATGTTACAGGTGTAAATATAATGAATCATTCAATAGTTATAATTTATCATTCTTATCCCCAAGCGCCCAGAGGGGCACAATCTGAACGAAGACAAAGGTTCCGTACGTTTCTCGAGCACATTAGCAGGCTACGTTAGCAGGCTACGTTAGCAGGCTACGTTAGCATTTAGCTCAAAGCAAAGTCCAGCTACTGCTCTCGTTTGTTTTTGTTGTTCAGACAAATATCAGCAGAGAGTTCGGCAAAGAGGTTTCTCTTTATGTTCTTATGAAAAAAACAAATCAATAACAATCGGTTGCAGCTTCGTGGTTTATAGCTACTTATCTCCGAGGCCTGATTCAGCTGCTTTTTAAACACATGCAAAGA
>CM028868.1:15940134-15964321 GCA_016801935.1 Platichthys stellatus
ACAAAATAACAGAAACAGTTTGGGAAACGACACATTCGATGTTTCTGCTTCTTCTGTGTCTGATTCCACTCGTTTGTTCAGTCGTCTGTAAACTTCCTTCCTCCTCCTCCTCCTCATCCCTTTGTTCGGCTCCAGGTCTGTTTCTGATGTTTCCTCTCAGCTTCAGCCGATAGTCTGGTTTTTACAGTCGCTTGGTTTTATGGTTTTAAAGAGGAAGTGAAAAGCAGGTTTTCAGGTTAGTTAAATGTTTTCACCGCGATCAGGAACAGAATCCTTCTGACTCTATGAATCAATGATAGGTTTCATGAATTATCTGTATACATGAAGTATCTTTATACATGAAGTATCTGTATACATGAAGTATCTGTATACATGAAGTATCTGTATACATGAAGTATCTTTATACATGAAGTATATGTATACATGAAGTATCTGTATACATGAAGTATCTTTATACATGAATTATCTGTTCACATAAAGTATCTGTATACATGAAGTATCTGTATACATGAAGTATCTGTATACATGAAGTATCTTTATACATGAATTATCTGTTCACATAAAGTATCTGTATACATGAAGTATCTGTATACACAAAGTATCTGTGTACATGAATTATCTGTACACATAAAGTATCTGTATACACGAAGTATCTGTGTACATGAAGTATCTGTGTACTTATTATATCAGGAAACAGACAAAGTGGGCAGGTCGGCACATCACAGTTAATGACACATGTCTGTGTACATGTACATATTGATTTAATTATATAACTTACTGATATTTATTGTTTCTAATTTGTTAAAAGAAGAATAATCACAATAGCAGAGACGGACAGAACTAAAGTTTGACGTCGATAGTTTGAATACACAAACGTAATATGTCACAACTGTCAACTGAGTTTTCCAGAAATCGTTACAAAGTAAAAGCATAAAGTTACATTAAAACACAGATTTATCTTATTCTATAATTTGTTGTTGTTTTAAAACAAGTTTTTAAAACAATGTCAAAAGATTTGCTCAGAATTCAGAAATACAAACTGGTAACTGGAGGTTTGGTAAAAGGTTTCTTTGTCTGAGACCAAACAGGAAACGACAGTAAGTGAAAGTAGAACAGGAAAGAACATGTCGGTGAACCGTCGGATCCGGTGGTCTGTGCCGACTTTTCAGAATTTAACATTTCCATTCCATCAACTGTGGGCAGAAGTAAAATCTGAGCCCCGACGCGTTGCTTCCTTAAGAGTTCAAAATCATAAATAAGGTTTAAATATTATTCTTGAATGCAAAACCTCCTTCAATGAGGTAAAAATAAAATCATCTGTTGTCCAGTCTCGAGTGCGGTGTCTTTTGTTGTCGTCAGACTGTGGTTGTTAGTTGTGTGTTTGTGTGTCTGTGTTGTATCATCCGTGACCCGCAGATGCCCGATACGATCTCATTAGCTGTGATTGGTTTTCCGCTCCTCTGTTCTCCATCACATTTTAATTTCACCATTAGTCCAAAACAGGAAGCAGAAGAAAAGAGGAAGATGAATAAATGAGACGCTCCCTCACGCTGAGGAGATTCAAATATTAACGTCCTAAAAGTCACGTTCAGACTTTCACCCTCGTTTATGTTGTTTACTTACCATTTCTGTTCTTAAGGGACACTTTTCATAGTGTCGACACATTACGCAACACAACAGGCTTTTAGTGACGTAACACAACAAACAAACAACATTAACAGGAAGTGAGGAGACATCACCTCAAGTCTAAGACATTTGAAATAAGGGAAACAACCAAGACATTACAAATTAAATCTAGAATCTCCCTCAGTAGAGTTCAGAGATATCAGTTCTTCAGATATAAATATAATATAATGTTGATCTCAGACACACAAGAGATGTGAGCAGACGGGACGTGGAGCAAACTGCAAAGTTAAAGTAAATAAATGTTTGTCAAAGATGTTTTCTGTCATTTTAGGTTTTATTTCTGATCAGATGGGTTTTAATTTGTTAATTTAAAATATTAAAACGTCATGATTGACGAAATATAACAAAAATATGAGAGGCTCATTGATTCTAAACATTCTGGAAGATAAAGTAGCTTAAAATGATTTTTTTTCATCATGTCTGCATATTTATTTTAATGCTGGTAAAGTAAACGAGCTGCGGGGGGAGAAAACAACCGTTTAGTTTTTAGGTCATGAAGACGTTAGGTTTCCTTTCCAGAGTTTCTCACTTTCATTTTCACAGACTGAAAACCAGACTCGTCTTCTTCACCTGAACAGAAACTACAGTCGGTCAAATCTTCAACCTGTGGATCAGAAATCAGGTGGAGCAGGATTTCTTTCCCAGGACTGAGTCGTTCACAAAAAACAGTTAGATGAAGAATTCAGAACAAGTCTGAACACGGGTCTGTGGTGTGTTTAGGTGTGTGTTCGTGGGGGGGGATTGTTTGTGTCGCATGTCTGATCACATGTATTTTATTTTACGTATGTAAACATGTAAACATTCTGTTCTATTCTTACAAAACTGTGATTAAACTGAAACATATTTATTTACACATCAGTGATTTTATTCAAATGCTTCTTCATGGTCCAGAGACCAAACGAGGAGAAAGTGAAAGTTCAAGAGAAAAATAAACGTTCCCACGTTCACACCTTCGATATAGATTCAGCTGCACCTGCAGCCAACGGCCGAGCACAGGAACTAACATGACTCCCAGAACACAGTACTACGAGACAGAAGTACTACTACGACAAGAAAGACATAATACTACGAGAAGAAAGACGTACTACGACAAGAAAGATGTCATATTATGAGAATGAAGTTGTAATACTATGAGAACAAAGTTGTAATACTATGAGAAGAAAGATGTAATACTATGAGAATGAAGTTGTAATACTACAAGAAGAAAGTTGTAATACTATGACAAGAAAGATGTAATACTATGAGAAGAAAGATGTAATACTAGGAGAATGAAGTTGTAATACTAAGAGAAGAAAGTTGTCATAGTATGAGAAGAAAGTTGTAATACTAAGAAAATGAAGTTGTAATACTATGAGAAGAAAGTTGTCATAGTGTGAGAAGAAAGTTGTAATACTATGAGAAGAAAGATGTAATGCTATGAGAATGAAGTTGTAAGACTACGAGAACAACGTTGTAATATTACTGTATTTGTTAGAGGATGAATATCATTGATCAGTCTGTGTTAATATAAGTTTCATTAGTAATTAAACATCAGCTCCTCAGGATCATTAATATATTTAATCTGTATAAAACTCTCTAACTGGGGTTTTGTTCTGAAACGTGTTGATTGACACATTCTGTGTTTCTCCTTTACCGGAGCTCCTGAACACATCGTGAGTCTCTGTAGTAAATGTGAATGCAGTGAATCTTTTATTTATTTCAGAGATTGAATCTCTGGTTTATTTAAAACAACCTGGGTGGGACCTGAGACACGACTTCCTCATATCCTTTACGGAAAGTTAGGAAACATAAACTCCCCGGACCTCAGGGAGTTGCTTCCTGTCCGTGAGGAAACCTGCTTTTTGAAACTCACCAGATTACACAATGTTTAGTATATATTACGCATCTATATATTGCACACATACTCATACACATGTTACAATACATATATGTGTCTTTATCTTCTCGTCGTGTTTCTGGTCGTTTTAAAGACTCAGGTCATGTCTGTTATTATTAATATTTCAGAGCAAAGTGGAGATTAGAGTCAAAAGAAGATTCTATCTTGTGAGTCTCTGGAGAAGCTCATCGTGAAACAAGTGGAACAAACTATTCAACTGTGTATACATTGTGTTAATGAATGAACATCATCCAGTTGTGTTGTTCACGGTTTCTCTGGTGCAGAGGAATAAAGACGCTTCAGGATTCACTCTCAGGATTTTGGTTCTTTTCGTGTTTTAATGTTTGTTTTATTGACACAACAAAATACTTTTGATTTTCAAACTACATTGTTGATAATAGATAAGTGAAAAAAAAAACCAGTGCCATCACAGTTACATTGTGTTGTTGTCTACAGCAGTTCAGTGACTCCCACAAAGGAGGGGGGGGGGGGGGGGGGGGGGTCCTAATAAAGTGCTCGCTGGGCGGAGTGTGGTGACTCGTTCAGTCCTCAAGGTTTTGGTTTTATCTCTGAAGCTTTTAGCGCGTGAAGCTGTGCAGACAGAGTCTATCACAATACTGCCACCCTGTGGCTGCAGGTGAAAACTACAACTCAAGACCACACACACACACAGACACACACACACGCACACACAAACACATCACTAAACAGCAGAGAGCTTTATGGATGGAGTGTTGTTCTCAGCCAGCAGACGTAACATTTCATTCCCTGAAGTCCTGATCTAAGCTCTAAGAGCACAGATCTGGGCTCAGCTGCTGTCGGAGTCTTTTCTCCACGAATCACACGAGAATCACGACAAACATGGAGACGAGAATCGTCCTGAGTCTCGCTGACGACTCCGGAGCTGAAGGGAAATCGAGCGTCTGACTAATCATCTCAAATTGGAGACTTCCGCCCAATCTGCTGGAGAAATGGCATCGGCCTCCACGCTTCCCTGAAGAGGCCCCATTCTGTTCCTGTCTGACTGATGCAATGATGATGAAGCCTGTATGTGTGTGTGTGTGTGTGGGGGGGGGGGGTTCTGTGAGCTCCGTGTTGTCAGCAGGACTCTCTGGAGAGGTCAGAGGTCAGGTGAGGCAGGGTTTGGGTTGGTATTTTACTCGGTTGTAGTCATCGACGCTGGTTTCTACTGGAGGTGTCTTCCAGTATTCCTCCAGACCCAGAGCCAGACACAGGGCGATGGCCGCCATCTGCAGAAAGTTCACAAGAAATTTCTGGATTAAAGCTCATGAAAATAAATCACGGTAAAGTTTCTATACTTCGACATTTTCATCACATTCTTAGAATAAAGCTTCAAAGTGTATTTCAGTTTCTGTACTTTACCGCGATGGTGGCAAACGCTGAGATGATTCCGATCCGGAGTTTCAGGGGGAAGCTCAGGTAGCTCTTCAGGACGGGGCCACAGGGCTGCCGCACACAGAGGTCACAGGTCAGAGGTCACGAAGGGAGCAGTGAAACTGTACGTTTGAATAGGAACAAAGACGGGAAGTAAAGCGACAGCGGAATCACCTCAGAGTGAACCCATAAGTTATCGGTGGACTGTGGGGTCGGGGGGTAAAGGTCGCGCTCCACCTTCACACAGAGCCTGTCGGAGCTCCAGTTACCAGGACGAGAGCTGAGGAGGAGAGGAACAACACGTCAGGACCAGAACCTCACACATGAAGAGTTTCTCCTGCTCCTCCGTCTGACCTCAGCTGCAGGTCGGAGGGGGGAGGGGTCGGCGAGCAGTGGCAGGAAACAGGAAGTTGATTGCCCCAGTCTTCAAAACTCCTCAAACCACAACACGAGTCCTGAGACACAAACATCATGAGCAGTTTGAAATCAGCGTTTGAGCCACGATGGAGTCTCTGGTTGTTATTGATTCACAGAGAGAGAGGAGGACTCAACCGAAGCCTGGAGCTTGTTCAGCTCACTCTGGATGAAACGTTCCGCCCGGTGAAGAGGGGTCACGTTCAGAAACACCTCGTCCACCGCGCCACCCATCTGCCACACACAACCACACAGAGCTCCTCACATCGAGTTCCATCACAGCATCGAACCACCGGCCGCACTGCGACTCAGACCACAGAGCAGGAGATACATCTAAATGTTTTCTTTACCTCAGAATGTTCCCTTTATATCTAAATACTACATCTTTAAATACTTTATATGTATACATACTTTATGTTCACATCAGGAGCGGGTCCTCTCCACGGAGGCAGCCATGTTGTTTACAGTAGTGGAGGAGGAGGAGGAGGAGGAGGAGGAGGAGGAGGAGGAGGAGGAGGAGGAGGGGGGTTGGTGGGGGGGGGGGGGGAGGGGGGGGGGGGGGGGGGGGAGGAGGAGGAGGAGGAGGAGGAGGAGGAGAAGGAGGTGAAGAAGAGTTTCTCACCTGAGCCTGAACGTGAACCAGCGGAGAGGCGACGACCATCAGAGCCACGAACTCCACGAAGATCAGAGCAGAGAACTGTGGGAGGAGATCACAGGTTAGAGTGTGTCTGTGTGTGTCTGTGAGTGTGTGTGTGTGTGTGTGTGCGTGTCTGTGTGTGTGTGTGTATGTGTCTCACCACCAGCAGCAGAGGTTTTGTGTCTAAAGACGCAGCACAGACGCCCAGAATAGACAAAAGCACAGTGATGGGACCAAACACCTGGAGGACGAGTAAACCATCACTACTGGACAACTGGTTGAACAACTGGGAGAGAGAGAGAAAGAGAGAGAGAGGGGGGGGAGGAGAGTCTCAGAGGTACCGCTGTGTTTACTCGTTTGTATGTGTTTATGGTTTGTGTTACTGCCTCAGTCTGGCCCGTTGCTCAATACAGAGCTCTCACCAGTTGTGATTGTGTCTTTCACCTGTTTGAAATTATATTGCGTTACTCACTTCTTCATGTCCGCTGCCATGTGAATGAGTCTGTCTGTGTTTGTCTCCATCACTGTCTGTCTGTGTGTCTGTCGCGTCTGCCAATCGGATCGTTCTTCCTGTAACATCATCGAGTTAACTTGCCCTAGAGAGAGAGAGAGAGAGGGAGAGAAAAGAGAGAGGGAGAGCGAGAGAAAGAGAGAGAGAGAGAGAGAGAGAGAGAGAGGGAGAGAGAGAGAGGTCAGATGAGGATTCAGTGATTTGTGGTTTCATGACTTCTTGAGGGATGAATTTCTTTTGAGAGACTCTAATGTTGGATTCATGTTTAGAGTTTTGTTTCATTCTCTTCTCATCGTTTCATTTGAAAATCGACCAATGGGAATCAGTCACCACAGCGACCGGTATGTTGCCGTCGATGGAGGAGAAGCCGACTCCGATCATCACGACTCCAGACGCCTGCAGACACAACGGAGGGAAACAAAACTCCATCGTGAGACTGTGACTCCTCCAGACGACCAGGAGGAGAAGTGAAAGTCGAGTTAATCGGAAACATGCACAGTAATTAAGTGTAATCAGCTGATGTCGTGTAAACGATAAAAACCCAGCAGCCAAACAGGAAGCAGGGAAACAGGAGCCAGTAAAACACAAATACACACAATGGAAAGTTTTCAGTGAGAAACACAAACATGGTCTCGACACTTTTACTATGAAACTCATGAGGATCATTTATCATCAGGTTGAATGTTAGAGACGATGTTTCATCAACAAACATAACATTTAATTAATGTTAATTTATCACAAACTTTGTTATTATTTTTTGTTTCTTATCTTTTATTGAAAAGAATTAAAAATCAGTGCACTATGCAATGGTTTTTTATTTACCATTACAATATTATATGTCAGATACAATTTTCAATAAATATGATAAAAACACATTTGATAATGGGAAAATATGAAAAATATAAAGATATATAAATATTAAACGTCAAGCTAAATAGGTAGATTAATGTAAATGTTATGTCTGCTTTCAGGGACTCGGCCACGTAGAGCAGAGTCTCGTCAGCGTAACATGAAACAAACAGTTTCCCCTGAAGACGACAACATTCAAATAAACTTTGAAATGTGAATAGAAACTACGGCTGCTGATCAAATTCAGAGTAGAAAACATAAACATACAGAAAGATGCATTTTAAATAAATCAAAAGTCGTGTGAGAAGTGAAGTCAAATTTTAAATATCACGTGTCTCACAATGAAACACAAACATGTTTCTCTCCCAGTGGAAATGTGACGTCTGAAGAATCTCAGACACAAACATGCTGTTTTTAAAAAAGTGCTACATTAATAAAGTTTACTGTTATTATGAATATGATGAGGACGTTAGCAGCAAGCAGCTAGCAGATAGCATTTAAAGGTTAGCTTACCATTAGCAACACAGTGACACAGATGGCGAGTCCTCGTAAGTAGCTTCTGCATCGAGCCATGACTGAGAGCCTGAGAGAGGAGAGCTGGACTAGAGACAGAGCAGGGCTGTGTGTGTGTGTGTGTGTGTGTGTGTGTGTGTGTGTGTGTGTGTGAGTGAGTGAGTGAGTGAGTGAGTGAGTGTGTGTGTGTGTGTGTGTGAGAGAGAGTGAGGTGTGTGTGTGTGTGTGTGTGTGTGTGTGTGTGTGTGTGTGTGAGTGTGAGTGTGTGATGGATGTTTAAACCTCAAGAGTGTTTGGCTGCTGAACGAAGAACATGACCAAGTTTGGAAGAGTGGAGGATGAGGAGAGAGGAGAGAAGGAGACGAGTAGAAGAGAGGAGGAGAGAAGAAGAGGAGGAGGAGATGAGAAGGAGAGAAGAAGAGGAGGAGGAGATGAGGTTATTCCAGGTAACATTAGATCAAATTAAGAGGAAGAGAGAAATTAGGAAAGAAAGATGAAGAGATGTACGAAAAACAGGAAGTGAAGAGAGAACGACTGATGGAAAAGAAAGAACGAGTGAGAAGGAGAGAAATATCAAACAATACGTCTTTATTTACATGTTTTGAAAAACAAGTTGAAACTGTCAACAAGACTCAACCGCCCCGACGGCTTCTTAACGACTTCCTGTTTCGTTTCCTCTTCTCCTCACAAACCAACTGATTCCTTCAAAGGACACGTTCTACGAAGAACAAGAAGAACATGAAGAACATGAAGAAGAAGAACACGAAGAACAAGAAGAACATGAAGAACATGAAGAACAAGAAGAAGATGAAGAAGACGAAGAACATGAAGAAGACGAAGAAGACGAAGAACAAGAAGAAGATGAAGAAGATGAAGAACTCGAGGCTGAACTGAGAGGTTCCTGTCAGAATGTTTTCAACATGTCGTTACATGTTGAGCTGAAACGTGATAACGAACTTCTCGTCTGCCTTTGTCATTATCTCCTGCAATGCATCATGGGTGGTTTCTGTTTATTATGGGATGTCTGGTATCAACACCTTCTCTATTGTGTAGCAGACTAAAACAGTTTAACAACAGATTCAGTTTCTCTTAAACTCAGTGAAGAGTAAAACTCAGATGGAATTCAGTCGAGTGGTTAAACAGAGCCGTGTTTAGTTTGGACTAAAAATAACTGAAGAGGAGTGTGTGTGTGTGTGTGTGTCTGTGTGTGTGTGTGTGTGTGTGTGAGTGTGTGTCTGCTTCTACGATCAGCTGTGTCCACCCACACACACGCACAGACACACACACGCACAGTAACGATAAAACTCGAGCTGCACAAACATGTGACGGATGAAGTGGAACATTCTCATCCGTCATTGTTGGTCCAGAGTGTCATCAACATTTCAGCCTCCAGGAGGCGCCTGCAGTGGGAATTCACAGCACCAGTAGAACCCAGTTGAAACCATCGACATGGGATCAGATTACTGATGATATCAAAATGGGCTGAGACTCATGATTGCACGAAGCCGGGTTTGTATCTGAGATGTTTCAGCTTAAAGTGTTTTGTCTAATTTTCAGAATTAGTCACAAAGTAAAACACAAAGAGACATTTTGAGTTTAGATGATTTGTTAATAAACTTTACAATTTGCTCGACTACATGAGAAAACAACACAAACTGGAGCCTGTGAAGTTTTAAAGATCAGAACAGACACAACTTCCCTTCGTCATTTATTGTCTTTAAACATCTGGAACAGTGATAAACATCAGTATCGGCAGCAGGAACACGACGGGTTCATTTTGACAAGATCACAGACAAACAGCATCGTCTGTTTCATCACAGCAGGTCTGGGGTCAGTGTGACGTCCTCACAGCTCCTCGGGAAACACTCGAGGATTAATTCATGTGTTTTTAAGATTCAAAATTCAAAGGAAAAAAGACCAAACATTTAACATTTAACCACCGCTCAATAACTTCTATAACAAAACATTGACAAGATGTAATATTCTGTAATAGATAACAAATGTGAAATTCAAGGTTTATTGTTTTCTGATGGTAATATTGTTTTTAAAGGAATTATTTTATATGATTAGAAATTATTTTACAGCAGCAGAACCCGACTTTAAGTATCAGAACAAATGTAACTTTCTTTAATCATAATACATATAAATGAACCTATTTTCATACAGCATAGGGTCACAATGCACAAATAAAAGTCTTTATGATACACACAAGTGACAATTACATTATTTTTTTTGTCATTTATATTTTTGCGAAGGAATGGATTTTATACAGTTCTATAACTAGAAAAAAAACTATATATATCCAAAAATATAAGTGATGCAATATGTCAAAAATTATGACAACATTTAAGCCAGTCATAACACACATAACATTTGAAGGTCATTTTAATGGACACAATGCATGTAGAAAAAAATGGAATAACCTCTGAGGAACTGAATTATTATATGGCATTAAATGCAACACCTTCTTTTAATTTCTGTATGGCAGTAATGGGCTTCCATACTTAATAAGCCTAAAGCAACATGAAGATGTTGGTTTTTGATATTTAACATTTCCCAGGGATTTGTTCTTTGAGGCCTCGTGACTGAAACGCTGATTGTTGCTGTTTGAGTTTTAACTTTGACAAGAGAAAAGTTCTGTAAAATCATGAGGCAGCTTCAGATCGTCTGATTCACTGGATCAATAATTCATGCCCTGTTTCTTCTCCAGGAACCGTTTCAATAATTTATTTCATAATCATGATCAATAAATCTAGAGATAATGACGTATTAGCTTACAACTCAAAGTATTCCTTCACAATAAAACCGCAGGAGAAATTACAGAAGCACTGAGGTTAGGTAGATGTTGCACGGGTCATTTAGGCACAGCTGATTGGCCGTTGCGAGGCAGTGAGGGCGGGGCCTCAGGCGTTCGTGGTGGTGGCGCCGCTGTTCTTCCGGCCGATCTGACAGTAGAGAACCATCGCGAAGACCATTCCAAAGATCTGCAGAGACCAGAACCCATGAGACATTCTACATCCTCTCATCACACATCCTGATGTTATTAACACGAACCTGTGTAATGACCAGCAGGGGGCGACTCCACTGGTTGTTTCTACACAAGTCTGAGAAAATGACTCGACTTCTCACTTTATAACTTCTTCAGTTCAACTGATGTTCTTCAAGATTAATGTTAATAATAATAATAGATATATATGATAAACATTCATTTCTTGTGTTAATTATTCCTGATTGTTTGAAGATTTCACAGATAAAATAAACTATAAAGATTAAACAGTGTGATGTGAGTTACAATATATGCAAAGGTATTTCTGTTGAAGTTCCCTTGTTTGCCCAGTAGGTGGTAAGTGGATTTTTCACTTGTAGTGTGGCCGATCACTGAGCTTTTGTTTGTTTGTTTGTTTGTTTGTTTGTATACAAGTGTGTGTAGATGAATGCAGGTCATATTGATGATGGACCGGATGATTGTAAACAAACACTGCTGATTGTTGTACACACGTTTTAAATAAAATACAGATCTGCTACACAGAGACACATCAGTTGTGTGTGAATGTGTGTGTGTGTGTGTGTGTGTGTGTATGTGTGTGTGTGCGTGTGTGTGCGCACTGACCATCAGGACGGCGACGGCGAAAGCGATTCCCAGGGCGATCTTCATGTGCTGCTCCAGCAGACTGATGATTTTATCCCCACAAGTCTGCAGTTGAGACAACATCATCATCATCATCATCATCATCATCAGTTTCAATATCTTCTTCATCCTCATCTTCATCACCATCATCTTTAAGAAGCCTCTCCTCTGTGTCTTTGAATCACAGGCAGAGCAGCGTCCCCAGGGAGAGGACCTACGAGCTGTGACGTGGACTCACCTCCTGGAAGACGGCGCCCGACTTGCAGTCTGGATCTGTGCTGTTGCAGCGACACGAGTCTGGAATCTTGGTCCAGTCGGACGGTCCCTTCACGATGCCACAACACTTCAGCTGGAAGAGAAACACACAACCTCAGCCTGAGAAGAACCCGTCCAACCAAACTACAGCCGGGAAGTTAAAGGTCCCACAGATATTCTGATGAGGAGTTCATCCAGTTTCTGTCTCGTATGACATTTCATCAGTGGACGTGACCTCGTCTGCAGAGCAGGTGACCTCACACGGGACCGCGACCCTCAGCTTGACCCACAGTGTGCAGCTGTTGCCCTCTGGTGGATCCATATGGTAACTACAGCCTGACTGGTTCATGTGTGGGCTTCATGTTTTATGAATATTTAACTTGATAGATTAATCGTCTTTAGTTTTTAATTTTGAAAACTAAAAAGTGAGAAATTTGTGTTCATGAAACTTGTGGTAAGATTCAAAAAGATTTTAAATAAGTCATTCATGCAATTATTATTGTTAAAGAAAATCAGCTGATATGAACTTTTATATAAGGATGTGCATTTATCTTTATATTTCATATAACATGTGTTTTCTTTTTATTTAGGATAAAGTTAATTAAACTGTAAATTATCTATAACTATAACATTTCTTTGTCATGAAGATTTAATAACATCTCAGTGTGTTACCTCCCGCTGCATCGTCTCCACATCATCCCTCACATTCTGTGGTTGGTCCGAGAGCGGAGTTAACTTCTTCAGCTCCTCCAACACCACATCCTTCACCTTGATACACACACACAAACACACAGACACACAAACAGACACACACCTTGATTATCTCAAAAAAGTGAAGAAATGATCGACGTCTTCAAGACAGATTCACTTCCTGTTTTACCTTTGACTCGCCAATAGCTCCCAGGATCCCTGCTGCCAGCAGGAGGATGAAGATGAGGAGGAGGGAGATGAAGAACTGAGACAAAGAGAGGGAGGAGTCAGAATGGAAATGAAACATTGGATAGAAATGCAGTGAAACACACATTCACATTATTTTACATTAGTTCAACCTTAAATTTAGTGTTTTTACCTATCTGATAAATAAAGTTGTGATTTGAAACAGGAAGTGTGAGAGAGAACATGAGAGAACATGAGAGAACATGAGAGAACATGTGAAGATGAGAGAACATGAGAATATGAGAGAACATGAGAGAACATGAGAGAACATGAGAGAACATGTGAAGATGAGAGAACATGAGAATATGAGAGAACATGAGAACATGAGATGATGAGAGAACACGAGAACATGTGAACATGTGAACATGTGAAGCCTCTCACCAGCAGCAGCATGCAGCGGTTCTCCTTGATGGCTCCACAGCAGCCCAGGAACCCGAGCAACATGATGATGACGCCGATGGCGATCATCAGGTCGACGCCAGGAATCGCCGTGTTAGAGATCTGCACCAGAGAGCAGGGGGAGGGGGGGGGGGGGGGGGGGGGTGTGTCAGCTGCCACTCAGACTTTGTATGTGGTAATTAATAAATTATCAAATTTAGAGTCTCACCGTGTTTCCATCCTTGCCGACTTTCAGGTAGATGGACACGCCCAGAATGATGCAACCACTCAGCTGGAGGGAGGGAGAGAGGGGGGAGAGAGAGAGAAAGAGGGTGAGAGAGAGAGTGAGAGTGATAGTGAGAGAGAGAGTGAGAGAAAGATAGAGGGAGAGAGAGAGGGGGGAGAGAGAGGGGAGATAGAGAGAGAGAGAGATTAATTTTGTGCAACATGTTTTTGGTGACATCTGGTGGACAAAACAGCTGAAATAAAATGTAAACACACGGGAGGTCGTGAGCCACCTGCAGCGAGAACATGAACACACACGTCCATGTGTCGAGTCAACACATGATCAACAACAACAACATGTCCTTTGTAAAGTTTCCAGTGTGTTACAAGACTAGAGGAAATGTTGTGTGTTTGTTGTGCATCTCAGAGTTTGAAGTGTAGTGGACATGAAAACACAAACATGAGTAAGTTTGTTTTTCACTCACGATCGTTTACATTTTACTTCGTCTGGAAATCTTCATTACATGAACTTATTTAACAGGTTTAACCACTTGGTAATTTACAGATTAAAATTTTCCCTTCAAAATTTGTAATACTGTTTTATATTCATGTTCAAGGTACAGAACAGATCAGCGGGTTTGAACCATTTTGACACGTGAAAATTATATAAAATCAGAAATGTTAGAAAAGAGATTTTACAGGATGATTCAGGAGATACTTGATATCAAAAATAAAATGCTCATCAGTTGCACGTCTCTTAAATTTGTGTTTGAAACGGTTCCTGGAAAAATGAAACACAGAAGGAAAAGTTGTGTTTACGTTAAAATCAAAAGTTTGATCATTCTCTGTTCGAACGGAAAGGGGACAAAAATATTTTAAGGAAATGACCTCTGTGCTCACAAAGGAAGTGAAGTGAAGCCACCACACCCACACACACACCTTGACCAGTCAGCCCAGTTTTCTTTGTGCACATTTAAAGTCCAAATAGTTTGAACGACAAACAGAGAGGTCGTCCGTGTGCAGGTGGAAACATCACCTGAGGAAACCGACCAATCAACAGCGAGTTCTACTAAACTAGAACTTTTTAACCTCTACTTACTCTATACTGCAGCCAGGCACCAGGGCGGGTCAGGAGTTGTGAGTCAATGTCAGGAGGTGTGTGCGTTTGTTATCTCACAGTTAAATCTATAATCTGTGGTTAAACCTGCGTTGGCGTCAGCGCTCAGAAACCAACAGGAAACCGGTCGAGCCACATAGTGGAGACAGAAGTCAGCAGGTCTGAACCCGCTGCCGCTCGACTGCAAACGACACTGAACCCAGATCAGGAGGAACCGGAAACACAAGCAATACAATGTCCAGAAGATCAACATAACACAAGATCACCATCACAAATTAAACAATGTGCTTCATCAGGTTTCCAGTTAATCCGGATGAGATTTGATTTGATCTGGTTTTCAGCTGATAGGGATTCATTTTTCACATTTGGTCTAGATTTCAGTTGATATAGAATCTGTGTTTATAAACTGGTAAAGATTGTTTATATAATAATCAGTCATGAATACAGTTAATCTGGATTCCACTTCCTTGCTCTTTAATTTACCAGGATTGATTTAGTCCACTCTGAAGCAGCGTATCGATTATAAGAGGATTTGAGTGAAGCTGTTCAGAATAGAATGTAAAGTTTCCTCCGGTTCACACGAGGATCTGAAGTGAAGAGTTCGCACATCGAGGATGAACAGAGAGAAAATCAGCTGAGAATAAAACGGAGTGGTTCATTGTGTTGGTTCATTCCTGTGCAGTGACTCAGTTACACACTGGTTGTGAGTCAGTGGCTCTTGTGGTTGATTTGTTTCAAAAGCAGACGAGACGTCGACATTTCACAATTCACCACACACACACAAAACAAGAGGGAGGTGTGTCCCTGTTTGTGGTGGATTACACTCACACCGAAAGAACTTGACGAGGGACAGATCGACCAATGAGAACACTCCATGCTCACAGGCTCCATCTTAGTTCACCTCCAAATCTATTTATCTTCATCTAGAAAAATATCACTGGACGTTTCTAAATGGCTCGTTCTCACGCAGGAGGCAGGAAACGGTCAGCCAATCACAACAGAGTGGACCAGCTGACCAATCAGAGCAGACTGGGGTCAGGAGGGGGGGTGACAACACCGAGGTGACCAATTACAGGCCAGAAGACAAAACCTTTAAAAGTCCTTAATGAGACAGAGGCTGAAAAGAGGAGCTGCAGCGATGGACAGATATGACAACATTTCACTGTAATAACACTAATTCATCATATCAACCTGAATATGAGCAGAATGTGTGTGATACTGAACCACTGACTTCAGATCAGTGTTTTTGTTCCTCAGATATCAAGATGTCAGTGAGTCAAAGACGATCCTCGGCTGTGGAACATCGAAAACCAGCATTCAGATTAAACCTTGAATCCACATGTTTTGTTTTAGTTTAGTTGACTATTTCAAATGTTGTAAACTTTGATTATATGAAGTTGTTCATGGAGATAAAATCCAACAACCACAACACAACCAGACGTCAGTGTTCCTCTGCTGGTATTAAAACGACATGTGTGTCATTACTGGTGCAGAAACACACTTTGTGTCCATCGGGCTCTTTCCTCTGATCCCTGAACGCAGCATATTTTATTCATGGAGGATGATGGAGCGGCAGATGATGTTTGTTTCTCTCCTCTCACAGACCACCACCATCTCCAGCCTCTACTGCAGCAGTGGAGCTGAGCGACCATAGGAACCACCAGGATGTTACCACTGGGAGGCGTCACTTCACAACCGGAAGCTGCAGTGGAGCCACAAGTTGGAAAAACAACAGTAGAATAGGTTTTACAGTAAATAGCGACCCGGCCCCGCCCTCACCATCCTGATCTGCTCTGAGTGGTTCAAATCAAGTTAAAACCGATTTAATATTGTTTCTGGGAACACGTGGGACGGACTGAAATAACCTCAGCATCTACAGACACCGGGACACAGAGGACGAGTTGGACCAGAGACCCGACTCTTCACAGTCCAGATGCAGTTCTGAAGACATCCTCCAGGTTCACGTGGGAAACCTGCTCAAGTAAAAGTGACTTTCATTCCACTCGTCCAGCTTCTGTCACACCTACATTAACGTGCACGTCTACAGAACATTAACATCAAGTCTCCTCAGGTTTCTGTTGAGTTATAAATTGACAAATCAGTCGTGTGAAGCCGACTGAGATGAATCACTCTTTCCCTCCAACGCTTTCAGGAAGTTCCACCGACTCTCTCCCTTGAGCAATAATTGATGGCCATGCTGGGCTAAACTAATCATGACCTCATTCCAGCTCCACTGGCCTTTCAGACTTGAGAGCAGGAGCAACACAAGGCAGCAGAGGACAGACGAGAGGCCGGGCGTCGAGCCACGCCCTGAAACCCAACCTGTTGTTTGTGGAGGGAGCGGCCGAGAGATAAAGATCAACACAACCGGTTCTACGCAGCTGATACCACAGAAAAGAGACTGAGTGAAAAGAGACAGAGGTCACAGCAGAGACTAACCTTACACTCAAAAGATAAACAAAAAACTGTTAACCTGAAGCATAAGAACAGAAAATAGATGAAATTAGTTTGTTCAAAATGTAACTTTAGCTATTTTATGCCTCGAGACCAGTGGACACACCCATCACCGCATTCATGCTGCTTCAGAACCAAATAGAACTCAACTATCTGAAGGATTGATGAATGAAAAACATCATAAATCTTCCACTGATTCACTCTCAAAACCACTGGAAGGAATATTAGAATAATATAATCATAAAGTCCAGGTGTGATCAAATGTTAGGAACCTCACGGTCTGTCCACTTCTTCACCTGTAAAGTGTTGAGAAGTTCAACACGAGGAGGAAACTAAACGATGTGTGGTTTTCCAGACTCACCCAGAACAGGAGGTTGAAGAAGAAGAGCAGATATTTGATGCACTTGTTCACAGCCATGATGTTTCTCTCTCGTCCGTCTCCTCTGCAGCTTCTCGTTCAGAACAGAACACAGAGACAATCCCTCGCACGAGTGAACTGACTGGTTCCACTGGTTTCCTCCTCTCACTCCTGGGACTTCCCCTTTTCTGCTTCCTTGCTGCCAACCCCCCCACCCACCTGGTCTGATCTCTGTGGCTGTTTCTGTGCTACAACACACCAGACACCTGAAAGCAGAGACCAATCCATGAGCCCTAGATCCCTGTTCTACCTGAAACCAGCAGCTTCATGAGAGTGAGTCTGATGTGTGAGTGTGATCAAGAGAAAGTTTCCTCCTTCTCTCCCTGAGCGTCTGTGTCTCTGCTGAGTGGGTTCCATCTCCTGAGAGAACAACTGACTGAGAGTCACTGACACAACCAGCTGCAGCTGAAGAGTGAAGCTGAACTGAGATCAGTTACAAACACTCTGAAGTTATTAAAAACCAGAGTTCATCACCAAGATTCAGCAGGAAACTGTTGAAATATGAAGAATTCTGAACAAAACATTGAGTAATAAAAAACTAATAAAAACACTGAGGACTTGTTGATTTTTATCATTTTAACTTGAACTATATGTCGTCAGTGAAATGTGACTCCTCATTACCATCTAGTGGCGGATGGTGAGAACTACAACCGTCACCTCTCTTCAGTCAAATGTCTCATAAACGTTTCATCTCATCATAAACACGTCATGTCCCAAAAGTGAAGCCACAGAGTCTTTAACGCCCCCTGCTGTCTGACTTGATAAGAACATCAGTTTGATAAGAACACAAGAGAAGTTTACTTTATGAAGTCGTGTTGAAAATCAACTTTTTCTTCTCAGTTTATACAAACAAACATGTTCCCACTTAAAAACTAACCATCATTACAAACACATCAAATTACTCTTTATATAAAATTTCCTACTTTGTGATTTGAAATTTCAGGACAAGAGAATTCTGTTTAGTGTTTTTATTCAAAAGTGAAACATAGGTGAAAATGTCTGAAAACAAAATACAGATGATCAGAAACTTCTTATTTACAATGAAACCTGATTTCTAGAGAAAAAAAAGATCCAAAGTCTTTTTTAAACAAATGAAGCTGAAACATCTGGAGTTTAAACATCTTCTCTTTTCTGACGTCTTCACTGATTCAGTGAAACAAGAACAAAAAGTTGAGAAACTCAAAGTTTCTGCTCGAGAGAATCAACACAAACTGACTCTGGGAAATTAAATGTAGATGATGAGGCTGATGAGGAAGAACTGCTTCTGCTCCTTCACCCACACCAGCTTCATCTTCACCTTCCCGCCGGGCCCGTCGTGGTGCATCAGGAAGTGCTCGCCGCAGTACACGGCGGCCGGCGGCTTCTTGGCCATCCTGATGAAGATGGGCGTGCTGACACACCAGACCGGCGTCAGGAACCCGCTGAGCACCGTCAGCGTCATGATGCAGCAGTTCTATGAGAGGCAGGAAGGAAACGTCAGGAAGGAAACGACAGGAAGGAAACGACAAGAAGGAAACGTCAGGAAGGAAACGACAAGAAGGAAACGACAGGAAGGAAACGACAAGAAGGAAACGTCAGGAAGGAAACGTCAGGAAGGAAACGACAGGAAAGAAACGTCAGGAAGGAAAAGACAGGAAGGAAACGACAGGAAGGAAACGACAGGAAGGAAACGACAGGAAGGAAACGTCAGGAAGGAAACGTCAGGAAGGAAACGTCAGGAAGGAAACGTCAGGAAGGAAACGACAGGAAGGAAACGACAGGAAGGAAACGACAGGAAGGAAACGACAGGAAGGAAACAACAGGAAGGAAACGACAGGAAGGAAACGACAGGAAGGAAAGAAACGACAGGAAGGAAACAAACAGGAAGGAAACAAACAGGAAGGAAAGAAACGACAGGAAGGAAAGAAACGACAGGAAGGAAACAAACAGGAAGGAAACAAACAGGAAGGAAACGACAGGAAGGAAACGACAGGAAGGAAACAAACAGGATGGAAACAAACAGGAAGGAAACAAACAGGAAGGAAACAAACAGGATGGAAACAACAGGAAGGAAACAACAGGAAGGAAACGACAGGAAGGAAACAACAGGAAGGAAACAAACAGGATGGAAACAAACAGGTTGGAAACAACAGGAAGGAAACGACAGGAAGGATCAGTGATTTGGGCTGGACCTCTGACACACGTGTGAGAACCTGCTGATTGGACGGCCGTACCTCCACGGCGCCCTCCAGCTCCTCGCTCCTCCACGGCAGCTTGATGCTTCCAGACAGAGGTTTGTGCTGCGGCAGGACGGAGCCGTCGATGAGCGTCATCTCCAGAAGGTAATGCTCCAACCGAACTGCTCACAGCAAATCCACCAGACCACAATCAGAACCTTCACGACGTTCATGTCACCGGTTTGAATTCAGGACACACACATGAACACACTCTCCGTCCAGAGGAGTGTGGAGCGGATCACCTGAGCGGCAGTGGACTTGGCTGAAGTGCTCCGACAGGATCAGGGCTCCGGGGCTGTGCAGGACAAAGTGGACGCTGTAGCCCTGTGGGTCCAACGCCGGGTCCGGGTTCTCCACGGGTCCAGAGTACAGGCTGCAGGAAGGGACACACAAGAGCCTGATGACTTCCACTGGGAGTTCCACTACTGAGTTCAATCAGAAAGTGTCGGTTAAAGAGACATGAACCCACCAGGCCGGAGATCCCAGCAGACTCTTCTCCACCAGCTTGTGGAAGTGAAGACTGACCATGATGAAGGCCACAGAGCTCTTACCCTGTTATCACACACACACACACACACACACACACATAGACAGAGACAGACACACACACACAAAGAAAGATCACCTTCTTTAACATTTTCACTAACTTCCCAGAGATTCATAGATCTGGATGAAAACAATCAAATATTTACAGGACTCGTGTCCATGAAGCTGTTTTTTTGTTCTTCTTTAAGCAGCTGGATTTAATCATCATCTCAACAAACATGAATTGTAGTCATTGTCAGAATTTATCCAAACACAGAAGAAGCATTCGAGCATCATGTGTTTTCTCCCTCGAGGACTCACCCTCCACCTGCCGATGAGGACGCCCGGCGACAGATGTATGAGCTTGATGAGTTTGTCTCTGCCGATGAAGCTGTGAGCCTCAGTCTTCATGTCCAGCTTTAGAATCAGAGACCTCCAGCTGGGCCTGATGGAGGAGGAGAGGGAGGACGGGTGGAGGAGAGGAGGTGTGGAAGAGGAAGAGGGAAATGTCTCCTACTACCTGACTCTGGGGATCTTCTGCGTCTCCTTCCGGACGCCGTGCACCTGGAGGCTGCTGATGTGATGGTAGCTGGGGAACACGCCCTCGCTCCAGCGGACGACCAGCGACGACTGGAGGAAGTGCACCTGGTTCTCCCGCAGCGTGACCTCCCCCCCCCAGCAGTCGCACAGCGTCAGCTCCCAGCTCACGTTCAGGGTCCTGAAGAAACACAGGAGGGAGAAGATTTAAACCAGAAGAACAAGTGGAACGAAGCTTTAGAACTTTCCATCCTTGGCCACTGGGTGATGCTGGTGTGCAGGAATCAAACACCTTCTAGAGTAAATCGTGGTGAAGCCAGACGACCTCCAGGTTTCTTGTCGTACCTGAGGACCAGCTCCGTCTGCCGGGGCAGCCCCGTGTGAGGCCTGATGTCCCTCAGCTCTCTCTTCCACTTGTTCACCTCTCGTCCAGACAGTGTCCTGAAGTACATCTTCTTCCAGTGTCCCAGTGGCCGCTCCTCCACCTCCTCCACCCGACTCGCATTCACCCCTGCATCATGGGCCGACCTCGGCCTCCACGTCTGAGTCCCGAACTCGGAGGTGTAGATCTCCTTCCACAGGTCACTGCAGCCGAGAAGGAGAACACGAGGTCACAGTCTGATCAGTTTGGTAGATCTTGCTGTTGATCAGAATGCTTCCACACGACATGAGGGACTGGGAGAGATGAGGAGACCTACTCCTCGTTGGCGAGCTGGTGGAAGAGTTGGCTGACATGACTGATGCAGAACAGCGAGGAGGCGTCCAGGAAGGAGAGAACCTTCAGCAGGATCTCCGGAGGCAGCCTGAGGAGGAAGTGACGAGGAGCAAGTCACTGACAAGGCTGTGGTTCAGCCAATCAGCAGCTCCTCATGTCACAAAGGAGCCAATTACAACTGACATCAAATTAAAAGTACCAGCTGTTTTCATTAAATGGTATTATTGTAACTGTATTTATCATTTTCTATGTGTTGAAAATATCAATCAAGTTTATTAATACGATTATTTCCTGTAGATTCAATCCCTTTAGATTCTGTTTGAATCAATTAGCAGGTCTTTAGTTTGGTGCCTTTATTATGAATATGACAGGATGTTGGTTCACTCTTCATGTTCCTTTGAGAACACATGATCATATTCATAAGAGCAGGGGGTTTCACACAGGAAGTCTCTGAAGGGACCGGAAGTTGGGCTGAACGTGTGGAGACCGGAAGCTGGACTCACGTGTGCAGGTACACCTCTCTGGTCTCGAGACAGTTCCTCTCTTCTCTTTCTCCTCCGAAGCTGCAACACAAATAAAAAGGTTCATGACTTGAGGAGGAATGAAGGAGTGTGACGTCACATGGCAGCTGGTGACCTCCAGGGGGCGCTGCTCCACGCGGCCCTCGGCGACCTCCTCCCGCCTGGGCTGCCCGCAACTCCTCTCTCCGGCCCGGGCTTCCCTCGGCCGCGACCCGGCGGTGCTGCTCGTCCTCCTGGAGGAAGCTGTCTCTGCAGACCCGTCCACAGACTCCGGAAAAACTCCCCTCGACCCGCCGCCATCACGGAGGTGAAGGCTGTGACCCGCCGGACAGGACTTCCGGTCGGCTGCATTTTTCACAATAAAAGCCCCAGGTGAACCGCTAGAAGACAGTGGCGTGTTTGTGTTTAACTCACAGACTTATAAAAAATTAAAAATGATGTTATAGATATATATAATAAATAAAAATCGACTAGACAGCTCCACTTCCTCTTGTTGTTCAAAAATAAAATAGCATCTATATCCAGGCTAACTGGATATGCATGTTGCCATCTTCCTCGCTTAAGACAAGGAAGTTTGTTATTCATTTAAATATCCCTCCTTCCTTTATCGACATTTTAATATCTTTATGTTAACGTACGTAATGTGCTGTCTGCTGGGTCATTAAGGGGGAAATACAGCTCCTCTACTGGTGAGGGGCTGTAACTGCAAGGTGAAAACAAACTTAACTAAAACACATCAATGTGTGTGTGCTCTGATGTTATATTTATAAATATGTCCCATCTGATAACATGGAGGAGGCCAGGTTCATGACCATGACTACACCCAGCCACCAGAGGGCGATCAAGATTTTCTGGTTTCCCTGTTGAGGAGCTGTCTGTCGGCCATCTTTATTTAAACACTGGGTTTTACATTATCAACAAACAGAGGCAGGAAGATGATCCATATTTCTTGGTGACTTTAACTACTCCACAGACTCTGGGTCGTGGGAGGAAGACACATCGGCCATCTTTGTTTCCATCTTTGTCTCAAACAGACCCGACTGACTGATGTGCAAACTCCCATTTGACCTTATCCAGAGACCTCCATTGGTTTTGGACGAGTGACATCACTGTCTCACCTGAGAAAGATGTTGTAATGTGCGTTCACCCGACACCGGCTCGTCTGCTGCTGTGTGAGTCACGTTAGTGTGCTGCTCTCTGTAATTTAACTAAAAGGTGTGAAACCTGAGACCACACACGCCCTTGAGCAAACATCAGTGTCAGAGCCACGCGGCCTGGAGCCAGCGTCTGCGTGTCTCTGACGTAAACATGTGGTTGGTCTCCAGGCAGCTCGATGATGATGATGATGATGTCCTCACCTGGACGAGGATGAAGAGCGGCGCTCGGCTCTGAGACACGTCCAGCGTCACCTGGAGGTTCCTGAAGAAGCTCAGAGCTGCTGACCTCCTCAGGACCGGACCAGACCTCCTCCAGGATTCAAACTTCCTCTGATGTTTGAGGTGAGTTTCACTTTTCAACTCACGACATGTTGTGGAGCATCACTGGTGTTGCTATGGTTACCTGCGGAGTAATACCAGTAGAACAGATTAAATAATTTTATTAGATGATAAAAAGACACAAACATTAAATATTCACTTATGATATCTTAGGGAAATATTCACATTAAAAGTTGTATTTTATTATAGAATAAAATCGAGTAAGAGGAGAAGGTACATATTATTATTTATTATACTGTTTGTGATGCCCTGTGTTGAAATAGACGTACTCAGTATGTATTGATATAATTGTATTATTATATTTGTTTATATATTTTGAGAGGTTTTGCAAGTACAACATAGTGAGAAGATGGGGAACATGTTGTTATACTATTGATATTTTATAAAGGTATTGTTATTAGTGAATGAGTGACACGATGAGAGGATTATTATTATTATCATAATTATTCATATTATTAATAAAGTGAGTGAGTGAGAGACAGGAATGGAGGATTATTATTAGTATTATAATTATTCATATTATTAATATAGTGAGTGAGAGACAGGAAGGGAGGATTAGGAGGGGGAGGAAGAGGAGGAGCTGCAGATGGAGGAAGAGGAGGTGTCCTGCTCGGTGGTGTCCAGAGGAGAGGAGCGGCCGCCATGTTAACCAAGAAGCCCGGAGCCTCGGTCCTCCCGACGGGTGAGCACACACTGTAGCCGGCCGGAGGGCGCCTGAGCCCGGACACTGCGGCGGACACGCTCCGCTGATCGCGCTCGGATCATCTCCGGGTGAATGTAGCGTCAGGGCCCGGTGGGAACCAGCGAGGAGCCGTGAGGGCTACCGGGGAGACAGGAAGAGAACCAGTGTGTTTCTCCTCATGAGATCCACTGTAACCTCCCCGG
>CM028868.1:15964415-15986553 GCA_016801935.1 Platichthys stellatus
GCGGGGGAGACAGGGGGGAGGGGGGGGCACCGACAGGAAAACAGAGAAACGGTTAAAAATAAGAGCTCGAGCGGCTGCGGACGTCTGCAGGTTATTTATAGCGCAGCAGCAGATTGAGACAGCTCAGTGTGTCCTGACACTCCACGTCTCTTCAGAGACACTCCACTGCTCCGAGGAACACGTCTCCTCCCTGTGTGTTGTTGTCATGTGAAGTGAGTCTGTGTGGGTCTGTGTGTGTCCTCGGGCTCTGGGTGGGTTTTGGCCTCCAGCTCCACAAACACAACTGACGCTTCATGTTCCTCCATCTGTGAAACAACCGGACGTTTTCATCCCGATGTCACCATCATAACACGCAGGCTAATGTGCTTCTGATGCTACATGTGTTATTACACGTGTTATTACATGTTTATATGTCATGTAGCTTAGTGTCCGTCCTATGTTACACGTGTTATTACATGTTTATACGTCATTTAGCTAAGTGCCTGTCCTATGTTACACGTGTTATTACATGTTTATACGTCATGTAGCTTAGTGTCCGTCCTATGTGACATGTGTTATTACATGTTTATACGTCTGGTCGCTTAGGGTCCGTCCTATGTTACACATGCTATTTCTTGTTTAAACATCATGTAGCTTACTGTCCATCCTATGTTACACGTGTTATTACATGTTTAAACGCCGTGTAGTTTAGTGTCCGTCTTGTTACACGAGTTATTACATGTGCTATTACATGTACCTTAGTGTCTGTCCTATGTTACACGTGTTATTACATGTTTATACATCTGGTCGCTTAGGGTCAGTCCTGTGTTACACGTGTTATTACATGTTTTTACGTCTGGTCTCATAGGGTCCGTCCTATGTTATGACATGCTTATACATCATGTAGCTTACTGTCCGTCCTATGTGACATGTGTTATTACATGTTTATACATCTGGTCGCTTAGGGTCCGTCCTATGTTATTACATGCTTATACATCATGTAGCTTACTGTCCGTCCTATGTGACATGTGTTATTACATGTTTATACATCTGGTCGCTTAGGGTCCGTCCTGTGTTACACGTGTTGCATTCCTCTGAGAACCAGTTTGCTGGTGTTGACATCGGTGTCGTTGTTGTTATTGTTGTTGTTTTAAAGGAGTGAGATCAGTGGTGTTGAGGTCAAGAATCTTTGTTTGTTTTGTTGTGACACTGTGAAACAGCTTTTGTGGAGCAGTCCTGTTGTCCGTCCTTATTCACAGTTGATATTGATATTACTGTCAGTGTTAAGAAGCCACAGAGGTTAATCGATTAGCAAGCTAGCAGAGAAGAAAGATGACTAATATAGAAATATGATATTAAGATTACGGTTCTGTTACCGTTGCCATTTCTGAGAACGTTAGCACATATGGTAGAAATCCTGAATTCTGAGGTATGAGATTGTGACGAAGATTTATATTTTTTTTTATGTGACAATTTTGACAAAATACTTGGTGCATCTGCTCAGGTGTCTTTTCTCCATTTATGTGAAAATTCAAAAATAAGACCAATCTGTCCATCATGGGTCACTGACTTATGACTGTGTAATTTTATCATAACAGAAACGTTATTGGTTTAATAACCAGTTCATTAGTGGCTTGATGAGCCGTGTGTGTTTCGTGCTGCAGGCTCTGTGGCACCAGCTCGAGCTCGTTTCCACTCTGGTTCCATTATGTGTCCTAGTTTCAATCAATACTGTAAAACATTTAACAACCACTTTCATTATTGATGAATCTGCTGATCGTCCTCGTCCAGATTAATCAATCACTACTCAGGAACGTTTTTCACAACAGCCCAAACTCCGCTCAGAAAATAACTGGAAAATATCCAAATATTTGCAGAATAAATCTCTGTTGATTAACAATGTGACTAATTCAGCTCCAGCATGTTTACATTTTCTCTCTACATTGATATCAACACCACAGATAACATCTAAGAACAAATGTTTGGATTTCTAGCTAGTTCCTAATTACTTTCCTTCACATGTTTTAGCTTCATTCTTAAATGATCATTAGTATTAGATGTAACTGCAGCTTGGGATCCATTACGTGCCAGTGACTGATCTACAGTGGCCTTTGAGGGACAGAATTGCAGCGTCAGCAGTTTGATATCAAAAAGGAGGCGTTCTGTCTTTTCACTTCCTCCTCCTCCAGGTCACTTTCTGAACGTCAGGCTGTGAGGCACACACGCTCACATTGCTGCATTTTCCCACTCGTCCTGTCGAGCCACATGCCGCGGCTGCTCGCCGGCGCTCTGGCATTTCCAGCTCGGTGTCGGTTTCACATTCAGCACGGCGTTAGCGTGCATCTGTCAGGCTCGCAGCGAGGAATACTCCACATGCTCTCCAGCGTACTGTCCATCCCTGTCACATTATCAGAGTCTCCTGGAGAGGACGGGGCCCCGTGGAGCCGGTGAAGGGCCTCGGGGCCACTGGAAAACATTCAGAAGTAGAGTCGGGCGTTTCTGGCGTTTTAACATTAAAGCAGTTGGTCGATAATAACATGTTTCCTTAAGGTTGTGTCAAGTTTGTTAACTTAGTGCCTGCAGTTTGTTGCAGGAATTTGTCCTTGATGGCGCAGTGCTAGCGTGACGGTGCGTGTTCCAGGCCCTGTCGTTAGCATGTTCTTTGCCGTGTCGTCGTCTTACATCACGCTGGCCTCTGAGTCGTCCTTATTAGCCGTGGATTACAGCGAGTGTTCAGATTAAAGGCAGAAAGCAGCAGCACGAACCATCTGTCTGCTTCGAGCTGCGCGGCTGTGACACCCAGAGCCGGACGGCGGCCCCTGAGGGTCACATGATCGAGTCCTGATCGAGGTTAAACGTTATTTTCACTATCGATTAGTCAGCAGAGGATTTTCTCAAATTATTGATTAGCTGATGATTGATGGCGTTGGAGGCAGAAGTCACTCAGTCAGGCAGAGAGGGAGGTAGAGAGGTAGGCAGTGTATTTGGGATTATCAGGCTATATTCAAACCTTCATCCTCCTTAGACTGAATCAACCTGTGGGACCCGAACAGAATCCTGAAGGGACCCGACCTGGCTCCCTCCGGTCCGAGGCTGTGTTCATGTGAACCACGATGCTGGACACTATGTCAGGTTTTAAACTGCTGTCGTCTCAGGCAGCGTTTGATTTCAGGTGATTTAGGCTTCATTCACACTTCTACGATTTATATTAAAATCATATCACTGTTCGGCCGAGCTCAAGAGAAAACTAATCAAGCTGTACAAGTGTGGATGAAGCCTTGGAGCTGCGATGCTCAATCAACTGCTGTTTTTTGTTATTGTTTAATTGTTTGATTCATGGGTTTGGTCAATCGTGTTTCATATCGACAAACACAGATGTGACAAAGACTCATATACACTTATTTTTACTGAGTCTATCCGGTGGTCAAACAAAACTTATCTTTTTGAAGAAACCATTAAAGAGAACGACAATTAGAACAAAAGTATGACAGGTTATGAGAGTTGATGATGACTGGAGCACAGAACCGGACACATGTGCACATCTGTAACAGAAAAGGAGCTGATGTGTGTGTGAGAGGGGCGTGGTGCCTTTGTTTCCAGGCTCAGACAGTCTAATGTTGGTTTTGTGACAGTTTGTCATAATTACTTTTTGGCTTAAGTCTTATTAGAATGTTTTCTTCTATTGAGTTAAAGGGCGGTTGTTTGTTTGTCTGCTCCTGTTTCGCCTCATTGTATGTTTACAGGAAAAGCTCAGGAGACGTTTCTGTTTCAGATTTCAGTCTTGAGTAAATATGTGTTAGTGTCTGATTCTTAAAGTTGAACAGAAAATGTTGTCTGGACATTTTGTGTAGTTAGTGTTTAGCCTGTAGAGCAGCAAGCTGCAGGACATGATGTATGAATTCTATAAAGTCTTCATCTTCTACGTGTACGGCTCCTCTTCTTCACTTTGAGATGTTCTTCAGTTTCACGTCCGTCAGGTGTTAGAAACTCATCAACACGTCCACTCGCTCTCTGGGAAGCTTCCATATATTGTCCTGCTGGTTCCTCACATGGACTCACTCTGACATGTTACACACATTTCACCAGGAGGCTGCAGGAGAAGATCCAGAACATGTCCAGAGACACTGACTCAGACATTTGTTCTCACATACAGAACCTGCAGAACATGAGAGGAACATGTCAGGAACATGTTCCGACTTTTGATTTATGTCTAAAATTTCTCAAATCTTTTTTCTCTTTGTCTCTTCTCAGGCAAAGTGGGCGAGCCTGTCTACTCTCCTGGTCACAGCGGCTCTCAGACAACGTCGCCCGCCGCCCTGCCGCCGCTTCGTAACAACAACCATCTTCCCCTGACGGTACACACAGCTGCAGTGATCGTGTTAGCATGCTGTTAGCATGTGGAGCAGTCAGCTGTAGCCACACGGCTAATAATAGCCCTCTGCTCTGGAACGCTTTAAACAGCTGATTGGTTTATAGGCTGGTGTGAAGGGGACATGGACACACACACACACACACACTAACACACTGGACTAATGGTATAAAGGGACTCACGCAGCATTTATCAATGATATCATTACTATTAGAATTAGAAAGGATTAGCATTTTACAGCAGAGCCCTTTATGACATAATATTAGTTCACATACATACAGTGTTAATGTATATGTGTGTGTGTGTGTGTATATGTGTGTGTGTGTGTGTGTGTGTGTTGTCAGGTATGGGTGGAGTCAACAGAACCAAACACTTTGTTCTCATATGTCACTGTAACTACAACACACACACACACACACACACACACACACACACACACGCATGTCTGTGTCTTTATTGCTTTTCCATATTGCTGTAGTTCCTTATTACAGGCAATGTATCTCAGTTAAAAAATCAGCTGTTTACAACACCACAATAATGTGTAATAGTGTGTGTCTGTGTGCGTGAAAACTGAACTGCCAAATGCACCATTGTTATCTGAAAGGACCCAGGTGTGCTGGTCACCAGAGCAACAAGAAATGACTCACTGAGCGAGAGACACAAAGGGAGAGAGAGAGACGGAGAGAGGGAGAGGCGGAGGGAGAGAGAGAGAGAGAGAGAGAGACAGAGAGTGGGAGAGAGAGAGGGAGGGATAGAGTTCCATTTAGGAGAACTAGATTATCAAACTAATTGAGTCACTTCAAAGGAACATGTGACACGTGTTTGGTTGTTGAGAACAGAGACAGTTTCTCAAAGTTTCCTATGTTGTGTTCAAGAAATTCCCAACAAGCGAGTTTTGACAATATTTTAAGATGAGCTTTACATTTGACTGAACCTGATGCTGCTGCAGCAGCATAGATCAGAGAACTTTCAGTTTGAGATCAGATGTAATGAAATCAGAATTTGCCGCTCTACCTTTCAGGCTGATCTGATGTTTCTCTGTGTTTCCCCTCAGGGAGGCTCTAAAGCCACCATGTCAGACGCTGTGCAGCTATCGTCACAGTCGCAGGTCCACATCACCCAGCTGTACGAGGACAAGCGTCCGGTCCTGACCTCCCAGCCCAACGGCCTGGCTCCACTCAGCTCCACCCGGCCAGGCCTGCCGCTGCCTGACCGGCAGACGTCGTCCTCAGACCCCAGCCACCACTTCCGCCAGGGCAGTGCCACCTCCAACAAGTCGACAGACAGCAAGCCAAAGCCCCACCCCCTGTCCCCGGAGCAGGCCATGAAGCAGTTCATGTCTAAAATGTCCTCGTTCGAACACCACGAGGTCTTCAGCTTCCCTGAGGGTGAGCATCCTTCCTAACATGCTTATCATGGTTGGTTAATGCTAACAACAGCAAACCTATAACAGCGGAAATATAATTAATTCAATATTCATTGAATTGATATCCGATTAAGCGACAAATTAAGGACTTCCTTTTGTGTTTTGCAGCTTTGGAACTATCATCACTAAAACACTATTACTGTTATACTCTCTTTCTCTCCAGTGTATTTTGTTGGTCCGAATGCTAAGAAGAGGTCAGGGGTCATGGGCGGAGCCAACAACAGCGGCTTCGACGATGATCAGGGATCCTACATCCACATCCCACATGACCACATCACCTACCGCTACGAAGTTCTTAAGGTCATCGGCAAGGGCAGCTTTGGACAGGTAGGAATTCTGCTCATACTATTACAACTACTGTCTACAGCCAGTGATAAGACGTCTGCTGAAGGGATGTGTCAGCTATTTGTTGAAGAGCCCTTTCTGGTTTGCGTTAGAGAAGGTATAATCGATTTAGGATAAATGAGAGCGTCGTGTTTCTGCTCCCCCTGAAGGTGGTGAAGGCGTTCGACCACAAGTCGCAGACCCACGTGGCTCTGAAGATGGTCCGCAACGAGAAGCGCTTCCACCGGCAGGCGGCAGAGGAGATCCGCATCCTGGAGCACCTGAGGAAGCAGGACAAGGACTCGAGCATGAACGTCATCCACATGCTGGAAAACTTCACCTTCCGAAACCACATCTGCATGACCTTCGAGCTGCTCAGCATGAACCTCTACGAGCTCATCAAGAAGAACAAGTTCCAGGGCTTCAGCCTCCCGCTGGTCAGGAAGTTCGCCCACTCCATTCTGCAGTGTCTGGACTCACTGCACAAGAACCGCATCATCCACTGCGACCTCAAACCTGAGAACATTCTACTCAAGCAACAGGGACGCAGCGGCATCAAGGTGCGGAACCAAAGCTCTTGTGTTTGCTGGGTTGGCTATTGAAGGCATGATATTTAATCAATAAAACATGATCTCTTTCTATCTCTGTATCTCTAGGTCATCGATTTTGGTTCAAGCTGTTATGAACATCAGAGAGTTTACACCTACATCCAGTCCAGGTTTTACCGAGCTCCAGAGGTCATTCTAGGTAAGAAGAGAGATAACCAAATATGGAAATTATTAATTGGCAGATATATTAAAATCTTGATGCCCTCTCCTTCAGGCTCCAGGTATGGGATGCCTATCGACATGTGGTCCCTGGGCTGCATTCTGGCTGAGCTGCTGACCGGGTACCCGCTGTTACCGGGTGAGGATGAAGCCGACCAGCTTGCCTGCATCATCGAGCTCCTGGGTATGCCCAGCCAGAAGCTCCTTGACGCCTCCAAACGAGCCAAGAACTTTGTCTCGTCCAAAGGGTACCCGCGGTACTGCACCGTCACCACGCTGGCCGATGGATCCACTGTGCTGAACGGGGGGCGGTCACGGCGGGGGAAGGTACGCAGCCCGCCGGGCAGCAAAGACTGGAGCGTGGCGCTGAAAGGCTGCGACGACCCGCTGTTCCTGGACTTCCTCAAACAGTGTCTGGAGTGGGACCCGGCCCTCAGGATGACGCCCAGCCATGCTCTGCGCCACCCCTGGCTGAGGAGGCGACTTCCCAAGCCACCAGCAGGAACCACCACCACGGGGGAGAAGACCTCATCATCAAAACGGTCCACCGCGACCTCTGACAGCGCCATCACCTCCATCTCCAAGCTCGCCACCACCTCCTCAACCACCACGTCCTCCTCCTCCAAAACCAGGACTAACTTGGCAGCAATCACCGATGCCAATGGGAACATTCAGCCTCGGACGGTCCTGCCCAAACTGGTCAGCTGAGAGTGAATGCACCCCACTCGCTGTGGTGGAAAGTCAGAGCTGTGCTCCCCGAGCAGCCATGAGCAACCAGCTGGACCTGAATGAAACTGGTTTGTCCAGTTTTAAGAGCATTTGGTTTTTTTAAACTGGTTTTCACAACGTTGTTGGGGTGCGTTCAGGACAAACGCAGCCGTGGAGGCTTTGCACTGGGTTGTCTAACATGTGCTGGATGGGTTTGCTGGGACGTAAACTAAGCTGAAGGAAACTTGATCGATGAACTGGGGCACATTGTCAGTCTTGACAATTTGTTGTTTTACGTTCTGAGCAGCAAGAAGTGTTTGAAATGATCGTGAGGCTGCTACGACAATCAAGACACACCACATCGCTCTGTAGCTGCGAACACACAAACACACACAGACAAACCTGGTGCTGACAGGGGGGAACAAGGCTTTTTTGTTTTTAGTACATATTCTATTTAGCTCAGTTTACAATTAATAAATGGATTAGACACCAAAAACAACTGCTATTGATTTTAGTCTTACACGGTTTTATCTGTTAGACAATAACAGCCTCATAGAAAACATCTATGTAGTTAACTGACAAAATAATGCAGATATTTCCATATAACACTAAAGCGACGGCAGTGATTAGCTAGTCTATGTTTCATATCTCAAGAAATAATGTTGCATTTCAGTTTGGGGAACACGAGCTAAAAAAAATATCAAAGTAAAAAAATATTCTAACGAACCCAACGGAACCATCATCTACCTGTTAGCTGGCTAACTTTCCTAGCTAGCTGTTTTACAGTGTTGCTAGCCTTGTGCCTCTCAGCTGGCTAACTGCTAACTGGCACTGGTCAGTTGATAGACAGCTACTTGTTTGTGTTTAGCTGTTACATTGCCACCTATTTACACCTAACTGGCTAGCAGTCAGCCTAGCTTTAGCTGGCTCACTACTAGCCTTTTTTAACAAACAGGTGGCTAGCCTTAGCCTCCTTTAGCCATAGCCTGTTAGCGCTACACTGCCCAGCCTTACGAAGCACAGATCGAATGACTTTACATTTTTAACGCCTCAGATTTATATGATTTTTAAGTGTTTTCAAGTTTTGTGAGGGTTAGCAGAGAGAGAAAAGGGGAAGAGCGAGAAAAAGAGAAGAAGAAGGTGTGTGATTATTAATGACACATAATGGCTGCTGGAGGAGGAAAAAGAAGAAAGTGGACTGAAGGTGTTTTTTTATGGACAAGTTTCAACAAAGGGCTCTAATACGTGTTAGAAACCAAAGTCTTGTTTATCATCATGAAGCGTTTATTCAATATCGTTTATATTTCGTCAGCCACCATTGAAAGACCAGATAAAAAAGCTTGGTAGAAAAAATTCTAACTCATGAATTTGAATAGTAATTTAAGGACTCCACAGTCTGTTCGTTACAGAATCCTGAATTATTCCAGATATGAGGGCAATGCTGCTCAAAGGAAAAGAGACCTTCAGCCAAACAGGAATCACATGAGACCAAATTCTCTCCCTTAATGTCCCAGCACAGAGCGGGATGTGTTCCCACGACGGTCACGTTTTGAGGGTCGAGAGAGCAGAGAGGATTGAATGATTCTTCCTTCTGGCTGATTGGAAAACAAAGCAGCTCTAAGGATTTCACAGCTCCGTTAAAACGAGACCCTGTATGATCTGAGAGGCCATTTGTCTGAAATCATAAAGACCCTCACTTCGGCCCTGAGCAGAGAAACGTGAGTCTCGCGTCAGATTTTAGGACTAAAGACTGTGACCGTTATTCTGAAGCTGTCCGCGGTGTATATAGAGATTCATCTGGTTCAGCATGGACGAGTGAACAATGCAATAGGGAACCAAGACTTTTATTTCTACACTGATCAAGTGCTACAATAAGAGTGAAGACGAAAACATTTAAACCAAGTAGAATTCTGTTTTTCGACTTAATAACATATGATTGTGCTGGATTGTGTAAAGCTCCAGTTTTAATTCAGGGTTTTAATTCAGAGTAATACACCAAAATGTCTGAGAGTATTAATGACTTTCAACAGTATTTAGTAAAAATAACAATATTAAAGGGTCCAGTCACACCAGCGAAGATTCTCTGAGGTGCTCAGAAGCAGATAGTCCTGTTTTCTACGTCCACACTACGAGGTTCTAGTTTTTAAACTCACTGTTGCTATGCTTACACCTACCGTCCGCAGTACTTTTATTAACGGAATTTTCCAGCTTCTAAATCCGAGACTTTTATAAACACTGCTTGTCTTGTTTTATTTTGAAAACTCCAGTGAAATGTTTAAAAACACACGTTCTCTTCCTGTTTGGTTCTTATCAGTCACATGACTCGACCACCAGCGGTGAATACAAAGCGTTGCTGACACTTCCTGTCAGTAACAGTTCCACCTCGTCATCCCTACCAACCGCAGAGAAGAAAATCTACTTCCTGTTTACACCACGTGACCAGTGTACGTGTATGGTCATGTGACGTGTCTTTTCTTGTATGTTAGTGTAGTGTTTTCCGAGAGTAAGTGGATCTAAAACGCTTGTGTGGATGGAGGTCATTTTCAGTTTTAGATGTATTAGTATGGATGTAGACTACGCACTTGATTCCAGAGTGAATATTCTTAATAACTGTGATCATAAGACTGAAAACTCCCAAAAGTTCCACTGAACACAAACTGGATAATTCTCCATAAACTCCCAACTTCAGCAACATTCACTGATACAAACAACCAATCACGTGACTGGACCCAGATTCTTGATTCAAGATAATAACAGAATCTGAAATCATGAACTACATGATCCAAACATAAAAATGACAAGTTCCCATAATGTGTAGACACTGATCAGACTGGTCATGTATTGATCAGTATTAGTTAATGGATCAATCAGTGAGATCAGGGCGTAGGGGGGGGGGTTGAACGATGCTTCTTATTTATTTACTCCACTTTAATTGATATTTATTACTCTAATCTACATATTTACTATGATGTGCAGTTCATACCGTATACTTGAATGTGTGTGTGCGTCAGATGTATGTAGCAGTGTGTGTGTGTGTGTGTGTGTGTGATTAATGTTAGGACAGGTTTTCTAAAAAGCTTGTTCCCTCACACAAACACACATTTATCGATATAAAAACACAAATGTATCTTAACGCACTCTGAGAAGTGGATCACGCAAGGACAAGGATGATGAAGAGGAGGAGGAGGAAGAGGAGGGCTGTACATGTGACGATGTCAGCCTGACAAATGTGTTGTAATGTAGCACACAAGAAGAGGACGAGGACAATGATGTGACGCACACAAGGAAGTTGTGACGTAAAAACACAGACTACCTGCTCCGCCCACCTCAGGGGAAACTCTGCCCCCAGTGGACGGAGGAGGAGGACGCGTGGGCCGGTCCTCTTCGATGTTTGTTTTCTAAAGATTTGATTGATTGGTTTGTTGAGTATGTTTTTTTTAATGTTTTTTATGTTTTTTAGTGAGAAGGAGCGCTGAGTCGTAACTTTGTGCCTTCAGTATCTCATCGCCATGCTGCGCCCGCCTGGCACACACACACACACACACACACACACACACTTGAGGTGGTGATGTCATAGCAACAATCACTAGTTCTGGTGCAACGTATGATCTTATCCTTATGGCTCAGGTTACCACAGACATTTACACCAAGATAAATAACAGTGATAGTTCTATATCAGGACTGAGGAGGATGGTTCATTTCATGGACTGAAGGTTGATTCAAACACTGATGAAGAATCCTCGTTAACATTATGAATAATTACTCCTGCATCTCTGAACTTTATTATTTGATTCGATGTTTTGCAGTGTCCATTATAATTTCTCACAAAACAACATGCTTTGTTTAAATGTCAGTTTTCGGGTTTTTTATTTATAATCTTGAATTTGCTAATTTAAAAATTCCTGAATTTTATAATCTCAGAATAGTACGAGTCACAATTTTGACTTAAATGTTGTGAGAATGAATTCCATCAAATCATTTGACACAGTCACAATGTAGATTTTATGAAGTGACACATTTTTATGTGTATTTTTATTTTTCCCAAGTAGAAATCCACCTTTCAGCAGAAATGACATTTTTGTGGGCGGAGCAAGTTCACAGGCCAACGCACTGACCACAAACGGTAGCTTTAAACTGCACTGACATCAAAGTGTGTGTGTGTTTGTGTTGGGGTGAGTTATGTAACATGGCTGCACAATGTACAGACACATATCAGCCAACTGTCGCCTCGGTAAAGACGGGCGACGCCTGCTGACGACAGGGCTAAGCTAACACTAGCCGATCGACTGCTAGCGTCCAGCCGCTAGCTGCTGCACTGACGTTTATTTTCTCTACAGTGAAGCTAACACTAGCCTACAGCTAACTGGCTGCTAGTAGCATGTTTTCACTGCTAGCTACAGTCACGTTGAGCTCCTCACAGTTGTGCTCATGCAAACTGTTAGCGTTAGCATTAATGTGTTTTTAAAAGGTTCTTTTTTCATGGTGGTACCTCAGATTACTCAGTTATCATTATTAATATTATCATTATTAGTGTTGTCATTGTTGTGACTAACACCCAGGGCATTTGGTTGAATCTACCAAAGTGCATTCCTTTACAAAGCTAGCTAAAGCTAGCTGCAGACAGACACACAAACAAGCAGATAGAAAGTCCAACAGAAATTACGTGAACACGGAGGCTATCAGAGGGGGAGGAGCTCCCGCCTCTCTGAGGGAGGAGCTCGCACCTGGACGTTACGTTTTTTACAAAAAAGAAGATGAACTGACTGCGGTCGTCTGGTTGAACTGATGACCTCTTGGTAGCATGTGTGAAACTCGTTAGCCATTTAGCTTCTATTGGGAGATCTCTACAGCCAGACGTTAGCCACTGTTAGCGTGAAGCTACACTAAATTTCTGTGATGTTTGACAGCTGCGTTTTATTGTGGATTTTATCTGTAAATAATGTTGAAAAATGTTTGAATAATACATTTTGGGGTTGAATGCGCTGCTGTGCCACCGCGGCCAGTTTTACAATGTACTGTATCTACTGTACAGAACACAGACGTCGACACTTTTCTAGTGAGCCTTTGTTAAATTTTATTGTGGTGAAAAAATATTATTATTAATAAAACAGTTTTATTGTTCATTTTAATGTGTTGTTCTTTCATTGAGTCACAAAGTAAGTTGGTCAACAATTAAATGAACATGTTCCGATTTTAGCGTTATATCTTTATATATGCTTTTTACTCTGAATGTTATTTTTGGAAAAAACAATGTGTTTAGATATTAAAAACCATAATACGTTATCTTGGAGGCTCTTTTAGTTACAATCTAACAAAACTAGTTGAAGCTGACATTATTTAAACTACGTCTGTTGAGCTAATTACACACACACACTTTGTCATCCATGCACATTTTTTCACACTCTTCCTCTCCCATCATTGACAAGATAATTGGTTCACCATAGAAATGATGAGCAGCGACATGATTGGAGCAGCTGTGTTCCAATTAAGGCGGAAGGGAGATTAACAGGAAGTAGAGATTTACTTATTATAGAAGCTAGCATGATGCTAACAGATCACAGCAGCTCTGCGGGATGCTCACCTGTGCTGCGACCTAATGACCCTGATGAAGTCATTTTCAAACAAAAGCTCTTCCTGATTGGTTCTTATCAGTCACATGACAACACTTCCTGTCAGTAACAGTTCCGCCTCTTTTTTTCACCTTTTTATAATATTTACTGAAACTAAGCAACCAAGTGCAGGTGGATCTACTTCCTGTTTACACCCTGGTTACCTTAAAATCCCCATTTTAGGATTAAAGCGTGGATTAAGCTGAAAGTGTGAACAGTCTCAGTTTTGGAAAAAAGTAAGATGTAAACAAAGCATCAGTGTGGGTGGAGCCTGAGATGATAGACAATTGCTGAAGTGAGTTTGTTTAATAATCATCGTCCACACGTCAATCAAAACCTGAAACCTCCCTCACTTTCTGCTGAGTCGCTGCTGAGTCAGTGGACGTCTCTGCACACTGAACAGTGACGTGTGACGGAGGTTCATCTGTGTGTGTGTGTGTGGGGGGGGGGTCATGATCTCCTGCTGAGCTTGGACTTACACTCTGTTTTAAATAGACACACACACACAAACCCACGCACACTGGTAACCTGATAGTGCGAATTGCTGCAAGGGATTATGGGTCCAAATTAATATCCACTTACTGTACAACTTCACTCACAACACAGGCTCGACACTCATCCAGTAACATGACGTTTATTGATTCTCTAAATTATTCTCATTCCCACACAACGGTTTCAAACTGTTTATTAAGTGTTTACTGATGTGGTCGTTAGCAGCAGAGCTCTGGAGAGGACGCTGTGCTCCAACCTGACACTTCAACATCCGACCAATTAACTAGAGATTAATTAGAAAATAGACTTTTGTTAGATTCTGTTCTTTTAGTTGAAGAAAGCAGGAAAACTATGTTTACTTTTCCTCTATATTGTGAATTCTCAAATGAATAGTTTTATTTTGTAGAGCACTTACGTCCCAGCATGCAGTGCACTAGTTTAAATTATGTTCTGATGTGAAGAAGGTTGCACGGCGTCGTCAGTTCTAAACCCATTCTAGAATGTTCTAATCTGTTCTAATCCATTCAAACACTTATCGAAACATGTTACCACACTAATCTATTTTAATCTCATCAATAATCAACCAATAACCCATTTGGTTCTAAACCAACAGTAACTGAGATGTTCTGACCCGTGTGAACCTGGTCTGAAGGGATTTGATCACATTCTGACTCAGTGTGAATATTCAGCAGCTTTAAAGTGAAGGAACGTTCAAATATTAATAATCTGCTTCATTTAAAATCTGGTTCAAGTGATTTCAACTCACTGTGACCGAGAGTTTCTACTGAGTGTCTCTCAGTCCCGATCGTTTCACCTTCTGTTTGAAAACCTAAAAATAAAACCAGTCATGGAAACTGTCTCTCTACCTCTACATCTATGTCTCTCTCTCTCTCTCTCTCTCTCTCTCTCTCTCTCTCCCTCTCTCTCTCCCTCTCTCTGTATAATTGAATATAGACTTGACAAGCAGCTGATCTGCACCGAGGGTCTCTGAGTTCAGGAAACATACAAAACTCTGTGTGTGTGTGTGAGTGTGTGTGTGTGTGTGTGTGTGTATGTGTGTCTATGTGTGTCTGTGTGTATTCAGAAGGTGTCAGATTTGTCAGGCCAGAGGTCAGTTTATTTCCAGCGTCTCTCTTCATCATACAGTCTGTCTCTCTCACACACACACACACGCACACACACACACACACACACACACACACACACACACAGGGAAACTTTTATTCTGATTCTCTTCTTTTTCTCCTGCACGGTGACATGTTGAATTCCACATTTATGAATCTGAGTTTTGCTTCAGGGCATGAGCAGAGGCGGGGATCAAACCATCAACCCTTCACTCTTGATTTCAGTTTCTCTCGTTTAGTTGTTTTACTTCTGAATCTTCTTGTCACTGCACTGAAGTCAGAACTCAGTGGTATACTCTGCAGCCTCCTAGTGGCCACACTGCATCTCTACACTCTTTAACACCTGGTGAATTGTATTAAACATTTCTATTATAAAGACAAATGTCATCATCAATCTCTGCTCTACAACATGTTAACAGGAATATTAGTGTGGAACATGTGAAGATTAAATACTAAATAACAAATAATGGATTCAGTTGCAAAGTTTGGCCACTAGATGTGAGCAGAGACATTCACTCACACACACACACACACACACACACACACACACACACACACACAGACACACACACACACACACACACAGTTCAATTCACTTTTGACCCCATGGCCTTTACTACAAAACTTAAAATTACATTTGTATCTTAAAATAAGTGAACATGTGCTGCAGAGGCAACTGTATTTATTAAATAACAGAACTATGTAAGAACAATTAGACGTATTGTTTAATTTTACCCTTCCAAAAAATGTAACAAAATGAAATAATAAAAGTAACAAAATGTTTGTTATTAACTTCGAATTTTTTCTCTATTTTTGAATTAAAGAAAACAAATTTTATAGAAAAAACAAAGGATGATTTTTTAATATTGATAAAGTTATGGTTCTAATAGTATATCATATAAATAATGAGCATGAGCAGCTGAACTGTTTCCATGATGACTTTGAATCCACTTTCGAGATATGTGTGAAAGGTTGTAATATATTGAAACACAACTGTGTGTGTGTGTGAACCCACTCACAGCTTCCTTTGCAACAGGAAACAACTTGTCGCTTCATAGAAATGCCACAGTGAGTTTCTGTATGATATGTTAATGAGCTGTGTGTGTGTGTGTGTGTGTGTGTGTTCCTTATGCACACTCATTACTCACTGAAACTGATGAACACTCATAAAACACACATTCTTTTTTTTACAGCTGTTTCAAACCACAACACTTTATTTCTGAGTCGGTTCTGAAGCCTCAGTTTGACAGTTTGTTCGGCGCCATCTTGGTTATTTTAAACCAGAACTGACCATATTTGGAAGAGAAGGGGGGGGGGGGGTGGAGCCTGAGAGTTCAAGGACACTGCACGCCCACCTTCACCTTTTACTACCCCCCCCCTCCCCCATTTGACTCTAATTGATTTCGACAGGCTAGTTTTCTCCAAAATCTGAGATCATGCTCTCACAGGAAATGAGAATCATAGCTCGTGACCCAGACTGAAATATTCACAGATATTATGTAAATAATGTGTGAAAATCAAGTTTCTGTTTCCCCATTTATCTGGTTTCTGTGGTGAGATAACGATCGGAGTCGTTTCCTTATCGACACATCAAACAAACTTTCGCTGCAGCGAAGCCGTTTGATTTATTCTCATTTCTTTGTTGTGGTTCTCGGAACCATTTTAATAGAAACCTAATTTTGAAAAAAATCTCAGTCGGGCAAATATCACGTCCACGGATTATGAGTAAAAAGATGGACGACGTGACGGCTCCCGAAGTTAAGACATATCGTCTTGATTACCCCCTGGTGGCTGGCTGTGGTATAGGTCATTACCCTGCCTCCTCCATGTTAGCAGAGGGACCAAACAAAAAAAATCCAAGTAGAAGTAAAATAACAAATGATGATTTCATATTTAAAAAATAACAAATGATGATTTCATATTTAAAATGAGGCCCAGTGATGTAGGAGGTGGAAGAGCTCAGACGTAAAGGAAACGTCGGCAGGAGAGGAACGAGGAGAATGACCCAGATGTTAGAACCCTAACATCTAACATCCAACAACCAACATCCAACATCCAACATCCAACATCCAACATCCGACATCTAACATCTAACATCCAACATCTAACATCTAACATCCAACATCTAACATCCAACATCTCACATCCAACATCCAACATCTAACATCTAACATCTAACATCCAACATCTAACATCCAACATCTAACATCTAACATCCAACCTCTAACATCAAACCCAGCCCCCTCGTGATGCTGAGAAAAACCTACTGAGGAATTCAAACCTCTACACAACTGAAGACCATCAACACAAACTATCGCTTTGAAAAAATGATTTTAAAGGTTTTTAACATAACTAAATCTATTGTAATAGTTGTCAGTTCCCTTTAAGACTGTTTAAGTTCATTGACCACACACACACACCCACACACAAACACACACACAGGGGGAAACACAGCTCGGGTTCTTAGAAGTCGCAGCCTCTAACACACTCTCATACAGGCCTAAGTGCATTGTGGGTAAGGGCTCTGAGTTACTGTAAAAGACGGCTCTGGGCTGTTTTCCAGAAGTGATGTCACAGGAAGTGATGTCGCCGCTGGGTATTCTGCAGAAATACCCCGAGCAGCCGAGCAGAGCAGCAGCTGGGCGTCAGACTCTCATCTCGCAGGATGAGATCATTTAACTTACTATTTAAATAGTTTACTGACCACCTTTGTAACGTATATTACATTTGAATGAAAATCTTTCTTACACCATTAGACTTTAATTAAATCACCCATTCAACTATTTAAAGTTTTCATTGCTGTCAGAATGTGTTGGTTCGGACGTAGACCTGTTTGTCTGGACGCGATCTCAGACGTTAAAGTTAAACAACAAAGTGCTAAAAGTCACGAAAACCACGATAAGAGTCAGACGACAGTAAAACCGTGGAGATGATGTTCACTCTGCTTTATTCACATTTTTCCTGCTTGTGACAATCAATAAATATTACAATAAATAAATCAACCGTCAGTCAACAGATTCAGTTTTTAAATATAGACTTTAAATATAAAAATAAATATAGAAAACTACAACATGTCAGTAGAATCCAAAAGAGAATCAAGGAATCAAGTGTTTCCAGGTGAAACTGAATCAAAGTCTCTGGACCCATTCTCCTGTTTCACTGCTTTCAAGTATAAAAACACCAAACTACCTCAAATAATACATTAAACTCCAATATTTTCAAAAGGCTTAGACTGCTGGTTCACTGTGATAACATCCTTTAAATATGATCCTAATAAAACAGAACAGAAACACTTTATATTTCAACATCTTAAAGATTTGACAAATTAACTTTCCATCAGTTTCATTTCTGCTTTTCACTTTTGTTTCGGTGGATGTTGAGCTTCTCGGTGTCTCAGGCTGACGGGTGAGTTCGGAGCTTCCTGGCTTGTCTCCGCCGCCGCCTCCTCTCCAGCCTGCTGCTGCTCGTCAGGGAGCTGGCCTCCTCGTAGAGCCGAGGCAGCTCGCCCAAGGCTTTGCTCTGGATGATGCGGTCATCCATCTGGTGGAGAAAGACAGAGGTGTAAGTACAGATCCCAGAACAGCATCACACAACCACAGGTCCTGTCTGGCTTTCGGTTAAACTTCCATCATCTACACGACATTATCCAGAGGTTTCTCTTTCCAGCCGGCTGATGGAACCTCTGTAGAGAGGCTCCGCGAGTGGGCGTGTTCATGACCTTTCTAACACACGCAACAATAAACAGATAAATAAACTAACAAAAAGAAAACAAATATCTCAGGATTAAGAATCGGAGACAGTCACGTGGACGATTCATGTGTGAAAGAAAAACTCCGGAGAAAGTCCAGAGCGGATTCTGTGGACATGGAGGTCACGTGTCTCTACCTGGACGTTCTCGAGGTCGTGAAGCCCCTTCAGCAGTTTGCTCTGCTCCTTGTATTTGTGCTTCTTCAGGTCCTTGATCAGCTTCAGAAGGAACCCCAGGTCCGTCTTGGCAGCATCATCGCAGGCCTCCAGCATTTTGCCAAGCAGCTTTTCATACGTCTCCAAAACGCCGCCCATGAACGTCCTCTTGGTCTGCTGGGAGACGAGAGAGGAGCAGATGAGGAACACAGGTTCTGGAGGAGGGTTTTGAATTTGGTGATGAAGAACGAACTGAGCTTTAGATCCTGAATTATTTCCACGTCGAATAAGATTTCAAGTCTATGAAATAAAATTAAAACAAACCCTGAACAGAAATGTAGAGCGCTAAATTTAAAATTGACATTTGTTGTTAATAAATAAAAAACAAACATATCGTGTGTCAAACCACCCGCTGAGCTTTTGACATAGTTTAAAACAGTGGAAAAAAAAGCATTGTGGTTTCCTCACACAGGAGATAAGATAATCAGAGTGGGCCTGAAGGAAAATGTGTCTCGGTAAATGTCACATTCTAAACCCTCATGTGAGATGTGAAGATTCATTGGATGCAAGAACACAACAGAGGTCAGAGGTCAACCCAGTCAAACTGAATAAAAGAGCCTGAAATGCTCCGGAGGCGTCGCTCAACAGCAACACTCTGAACTTCTTCACCATAATAAATATGTTTCCTTAAATCAATTAAAAGAAATATCATCATCATTATTCAATTGAACGACTCGTCAGAGTCTGAAGATGAGTCACAGGAAGTTTCAGGACTGGAATGAATTCAAAAGTGTTCAACTGAAAAATCTAAATGGGAAAAACCCTGAGTGTGTGTGTCTGCGTGGGGGGGGGGGGGGGGCATGTGGGGGGGGGGCATATCTATCTATAGTTATTAAGCCAATTTTTGTTCCATGCCATCATTGTGAGATCATTTTGACTGGTCCTAAGAAACAGTTTAGAGAGTTAGAAACAAGTTGAGGTAAGGACAAAGGAATGCATCATGTCCCTGAGTGTCCTCACAACACTCCTGGGCATGAAGCCGGACTCGAGCCACAACTGGGACAGAACCAGTTCACCAGCGTCCGGCCCACTGGTGCCGGAGTGCAGACGGCCAGAGTGGCTGAGGAGGTTTTCCTCCCGGGCTCCTGATCTGATCAATAAGTAAAATCTGACTGTCAGAGTGTGTTTGAAGAGACACACACACACAGACACACACACACACACACACACACACACACACACACACACACACACACACACTGTCTCTGTTTACCTCCGTGGTGTCGTCCAGTGGCTCCCTGGTGAACACGGGCGTCCCGTTAAATCTCTCTTTGGACGGAATCTCCTAAAGAAGGGAAAGAATAATTTTTTCGTGTCACAGGTGAAATTAATAAACTTTATTTTTCCGTCTGAATCTTAAAGCACAAAGTGACATCAGAGGTTTCAGAGAGATGGACTGAAGGTGCATTCAGGGACAGTCGGACAGTCTTTTGAACTAATGAGTCACAGTTTTTCATTCAGAAAATTGAAGCGTGTGAATGTTTCCACTGTTCTGCAGATTATTAGTGGTGATGCATTCAAGGACAGTCAGACACCTGAGACCTAAGAATCACCTGTTGCCACAGAGCTCTGTTATCAAATACAAAATATAATTCTTTCTTAGTTTCCTGCCAACTTACATAAAACATTCCAACATTAATTTATTTCATTGACAAGCTGCATGTCTTTGTATTAAAAAGCTGCCGGGAGCTTGTCAGTCAGAAGGTCCTTGAATGCATCATGCCGAGTGGCCCTGCTGAAATTCACATTAAGTGATTTTAAAAGGTTTTAAAGGAATTTATCTTAAATTTGGAGGATTGGAGGAGTTTAATATTTAGACAAAACCCAACAGAGTCGAGCTTTAAATGCAAAACAAGTGCAAGTGCCAGTGTGTGCATGTGTTTGTGGTGAGAAGCAGCAAGAGGAGGAAACTAAAAGAACCACAGAGTTCAAACCAGTCAGCTGTACTCTCAGCCCCCAGTAATCTGAGTAATCCCAGTTCTCTGGTATTCTGAGTTCTCTCAGTAATCTGAGTACTCACATAGCGCTGCAGGAGGTCCTGGATGGTTTTGTTCATCCTTGCAGAGATGTGTGATCCGCTGACCTGAGACAGGCAAAGACACAGGGACAGACAGACCACTGCCCTCGCCGTGGAGACCATCATATCGCCGCTTGCAGTCGTCGGTGCAATTCCAAAGTCGGGCCGGGCCTGGTGCGGGTGCCGGCGGTCGGGTTGATGCCAAAGACGGAGACGGGCCGAGACTTTTCTGACTGATGCTGTGAAGTTGTGAAGTTGCCTCAAAGTGCACCAGTCGTCCTGAATGCTTGAGTGAAAGCTTATTTATAACTGAGAGCGAGGGCGAGGCAGAGACACAGACACTCAGGGGAGGGAGAGAGCGAGACAACCCGCGATGCAGAGATGATCAAGGTGTGAAAAATGTGGTTTTGCAGTTTCCTTTAAATTACCAAACTTCATAGAAGAGGCTGAGGGGTCTCCCACTCGCGCCTGTCATGCACTGAGCACCAGCCCGCTGCTGAACTTCTACTCACCTGCAGCTTTTATTAGAATCTAAGGTTTTACTGGTCAACGTGGGGACGCAGGTGATGGTCCTGATGCAGGCCTGTACCTGAACGCAGCACGACGCTCCAGGCGGCTTATTGGAAGTTTCCTGAAAGCGCTGCAGCCTGCGTCAGAAACCATCAGCTCCAGAAGCTTTCATGGAAATTGCTGCGTCTGTGGTTTTATTATGAGCTGAAGATTCCTATGTTTTAAATTAAAGCTGAATCTGAGTCCTGCTGCTTCAGACCTGAACTCCTGATAATCTCCGGACGTTTCCAAACTCCAGAGAAGTTCACGTCTCTTTAGAACTTCTGGAGATCATCAGGAGTTCAGTGCAGGTCTGAAATCAGCTTCAGGGAAAAACACAGACGCAACAAAGCGACAAGTTTAAGTTACATGAAAAGGTTGCAAAGACTTTGTGTCGTATTGTGTGCAGCAATAAAATATGTGTAACCTTTCACAGTCACTGACAGAGTTACAGACAGGTACCGACAGACTGACGACCCACAAGGGTTCAAGTGTCGAGGCATACAGGTTGAAGCTTTGGCCAAACTAGAAGGAAAATATTCTATTTCAGGTATTTTGATTCTGGAGGGAACATTTTGTGTGATGCTGCTCACAAACAAACAAACAAACAAACAAACAAACTGAACATTTCTACAAAAATAACTTCATGTGTTTACAAAGTATTTGATTTATTGTCTCTGAATGAAGAAACGCTGACGAAGCATTTTATGTAAATTCCGTCAGTGTGACTGGAGACTGATGAGCAACACGAGGACAGGAAGTGAGGTCATGCAGCAGAGACCACCCCTCCTCCCCCTCCTCCCCCCCACCT
>CM028868.1:16022548-16041614 GCA_016801935.1 Platichthys stellatus
CACAACTTTCTCCTGAAACAAAGTTAGATCCAACGATCGATATGGTCCACACAAAGATAGATGTACAAGTATACACACTCTCACACACACAGCCTCTATATCTGCCAACGTTACCATAGTGATGAGATGTGTGTGTGTGTGTGTGTGTGTGTGTGTGTGTGTGTGTGTGTCAGGACTAAACTATAACATCTCTGTCTAACGTTCATATTTCCAGTTTGTTATTTTGCCCAGAATCTAGAATGGAACTTGAACATATTAGATATAATTACTTAAAAATAATAAAAACACACGATTTGATCTGCCGTCTTTGTACTAATACTTTTATTTTTATTTTTCTTTGACTGAAATAATTTGTACGTGTGATTGAAACATTTCTAACAAAATTCAGCTCAGCTGCTTCTTCAATGTGAACATGAATCTTTGAGCCCGGTCCAGCAGAGGAGCAGTGAAACCTGTGGAGCTCCGAGACTCAGATTAAACCTGGTTTATCAACCAGATATGAAAAGAGGATGAGTTGGCTCTGGTCTATATTTAAACCAGTTCAAGCTGCAAAAGCAGAACTGGTTTGTAAAGTAAAAAATGGTTCATTATTAGTAGATGCTCAGAATTTGCTGAGAGCAACATCCTGAAAAATACTTTTTGTATTTCATATCGTTGATTTCATATTTTTACATCTATGCAAAGAGTTTATGTTTCCGTGTGTGTTTGTTTGTGTGTTAGCTAACAGGGTAACACAAACCTGACTTTATGGATAACCTGGAGGTTTGGGTCATGAAACTCGATGAATCCTGGTTTCACCTCCTTTCCAACCCTAACCCTTATTATTGTATATTTTCAAACTGGGAAAAATACTCTTGTTATTTTATTTTGAACATTGTGTGTTTTAGCTCTACACAGAAAATGCTATATACTGTGTATTTCCATGCGGCCTGAACTTACAAAGATTTTCCTTATCTGGTCCATATCTCCTTACTTAGCACCTAGCAAGGCGCTAGCAAGCAGGCAATAGCATCTGCTATGTAAACACATTCACCTTAGTAACGCCCTAGCTGTCGTTAAAGAACTATTAGATTAGTAATCTACAAGAAAAATCATATCTTCATCAGGAAATGCAGCATTTTCCTTGTCTAGTCTTGTTTCTGTTCCTTAACTGAACCAGAGGAAGCAGGGTTTACGTGCTACACTGCAGCCCACCACCAGGGGTCGATCCCCGTGTTCTGGCTTCACGTTCTGCAGCTGTCATGTCGTCCATCTTTACTGAGTCTACGATAGAACCACAACAAACTGCAGCCGAAGCCTCGATCGGTCAACGCCCTGGAAGAAGCCACATCGCATCTCAGCAGTAACACAGCAACACCTTCTTAACCACCGGAGATAACACAACCTCAACAACGCAACGTGAGAAGAAATGACTCATACCTCCACTATCACATCCCAGGGCCTGACCACCAACACCTCAGTTAACGCTGCAGGTAGAAGTGGAGCAGGAGCTCTTCTTCATCTGGAGCTTCCAGAGGAGATGTGTCTCGGTGCCTGAAGCTCTGAACAGTCTCTGCCTCTCTCACTCTCTCTGGTGTGATGCGACAAGTCCGGGCGAGTTCAGGGATTCACAGGAAGTGACTGAGGCCGCAGCAGGCGAGGCCGCGGGGGGGAACGAGAACCTACAACGACTCACAGGCCGACGTTAAACTCTGTCCGACACCTGATTGGTCCTGGACGTGGATGATTCCAACTTTGGTTCACGTTGTGATTCTCACAGGAAAAGAACCAAAGGAAACTGAACGATTACCAAACTCGTGATTTACTGAAAGAAAAAGTTTAAACTAGCGGAGCTCTCTGGGAAACTGACGCTTTGCCAAAGATGTGTTTGAATCAGCAGAGGCACTCATTCACTCGTTCACTCGTTCACCAGCTTCCAAAGAACGTGTTCGAAAAGTCTCCAAGCAAACTTACTCACTCTTCATACTTTATACTGAAGTTCATAGATAAATGTACTTTTTACTGCACTTAATCATCAATAGTTACAATCTTATATAAAATAAGTATACACAACAAATCCAGCCCAAATCGACTAGAACAATAAAATGCTTATAGCCCAGGATAATTATTATTAATAACAACAAAAAACAATGTTATTACCCTTTTACTTTAGTCAAAGATCAGAGTACTTCCTCCACACTACCCCAGACACTAGCTGTGTATTTGTAGTAGTACTGTTGTGTGTTTCAGTGTGTAGTTGTACTCTGAAAGACATCATGATGTTAATCTACTAAAGTAAAGTAGTAGGGGGAAGATGGACACACACACACACACACACACACACACACACACACACACACACACACACACACACACACACACACACACACACACACACACACACACACACACACACACACACACACAACTAGGTGGGGCCTGTCAATAAGATTGTGTGTGTGGTGCTGACAGTACAACAGTGGAATAAAACCAAGCCTTGTCCACACACAGAGAGACACACAGAGACACACACACACACGTACACACAGAGACAGACACACACACTCAGACAGTCAGACAGACACAGAGTCAGACAGACAGGTTCCTCAGAACTCATAAACTCCGCAGTTTGTTTCAGGACTTCCTCTTCTTCCTCTTCCTCCTCTTCCTCCTCCTCCTCTTTCTCTTCCTCCAGAGCAGCGGGAGTTCCGCAGCTGCGTGGCCGACTCATGGAGCTCCCTCCCCGGCCGGCGGAGGCAGCAGGGCCCCGTTGCCTGGAGGAGCTGAGGGGCTGCAGACAGACAGACAGACAGACCGCCGCCATGATGAGCTGTCTGTCTGTCTGTCTGTCTCTTCACCTCCTCACTGCTGAGGACCGGAGCTCCTGTCTGTCTGTCCGCCGGTCCCCGCTTCCGCAAACCCAACCCAGCCCGGCTCGGCTCGGTTCGGTCCGGCCCCCCTCCCTTCCTCCCTCCCTGTCCCGGTGTGTCCCGGGTTAATGAAGGTGTGTAAAGATGGAGGGATGAAGAGAAGAAGAAGAAGAAGAAGAAGAAAGAAGCTACTCACGCTCACATCCACCATCCGCTGCTCTCTCTCTCTCTCTCTCTCTCTCTCTCTCTCTCTCTCCTTCTCTCTCTCTCTTCACTGTCTGCAGGCGTCGCTCGACCAGAGCCGCTCCCTCCTGCTGCCGCCATCAAGCTACACCAGGTGACCTTAGCGCTTCCTGTCCGCTCCATCACAATAAGACACACGACCGGCCGGAAACTGTGAATTATGAGTGAATCAGACATTTACAAACAGTGTTGATGGATTTATTCTGTTTTAAATAAAGACCCTCTGTTCAAGGATCTACTGATGTTACAGTAAAAGCATCAAAATCTATTAACTTTTTAAATCCATTTCTACATTATCCTTGAGTTTATATTGAATGTTATTTTTATTACTTTAGTGGTGTTTAGTGTTTCACAGTTCTGTGTTGTAACCTCTTTATATACAGCCTATGGTTGTAACTCAGCACATCTAAAACTAATATATCTAATCTCATTTTATATGATCTTATTATATATGATCTTATCTTCTCACACATACTCACTAGGCAGAATGATCAATTTCAGGATTATTAAAAGTTTTCATTTAAATTGTTACTATATTCTACAAAATAATATATCACAATTAATTTGTATGGTCAAAGAAAAAAGGAATAAACAAGTACCTTAAACGTAACATTAAGAAATATAAGATCCATAATCAGAAATCTATGATACATTTTTAAATGTTTATATTCTGATTTATACGACAACTTAGTCCTCACACTTTTATTCTGAAATCGGCCTCCACTCTCTTCCTCTTTCACTACGTCACAGCTTGGCTCCGTGTTTTCTCTCGTGACGTTTCAGCTGCTTCCGCTTCCTGTTTCCAGTAGAATCACGTTAAGTTGCTGGAGTTTACAGAATAAAAATGACGTCAGAGTTCCACAACTTGAAGCTCTGTGACGTCATCAGCGCCATTCCAAAGAAAGTTTTTAAAATATAACAGATATTATTCATAATCAATCCTGACAATGTACTGCCCTGAACTTTACATCTACATGAATACATCTGACTCTCCAAATAATATTCTACTGATTTTATCATAATATACATTAAGTCACAGCAGAGGTCAAAGGTCAAAGTGAGTGCAAAAGCCATCAAATAAAAAACTTGAACATACATTTGCTTTGTGTGTGTGTTACTGCAGAGTCAGAGCGAGTCGGAGCGTGTTGATAGAAACACGTCAAGACGCAAACACACACACACACACACACACACATTATTTACTACCTTCTCACACAGTGTGATGAAGCCGCACCCAAACACAGTCACCGAGAATAGAGACACTTAAACAGCTTCCCTTTCACTGACACACACTTCCTCTGTTCATACTGTGTGTGTGTGTGCGTTTGTGTTTGAGAAACTTCTGGTATGTCTTAAGCAGAAGTTCCTCCACGCTCATTGGGTTGTTTCTTTGCTCTGGAAACATTTTAGTGTTGATGCATCTGATGGTTTTTGCAGATTTGTCTCGAACGTATAACATGTAACACATCTGGAGACGATGCCACAGATGTTCACTGAGCTGCCACTGAGACTTTACTTTTGAGGAGACGTTGTTCAGAAAAATGTGATGTTTAAACCGCAACTGATAGATTTCAGTGACACCATCATAGCGCCACCTACAGTCTGGACTGATCACACAAGGCAGGTTCCGTGGATTCAGACACACAGAAGTGTACGGTTCTGTAATTTCATGCTGCTTGATTGACTTTCAGGGACTATTGGGCCTTGGTGGAGGGATACACTGAATAACTGTGTCGACCGTGGAGTCAGTTTAAACTGAGGCTCTGGTCCATTGGGCCCCTGAAACCCTGGGGCCCCTGCCCCTGCTTGTCAGCCCCTGAGCCTCCGTCCTGAAGGATCCTCGGGTCTCAGACGTGCAGACGAACTTCAAACGCAGCATCAGTTCATCAGAGCAGAATAAATTAGTTTGGTTCAAAGAGGAAATCAGCATGTGAATGATCTCAGTCCCTCACTCACGAATATATCAAATCAACTGTTGCTGGGCGACCGGATGAATGAGCATCAGCCGCTCTGACGACCTTCTGCCTCGTGGAAACAGCCAATCAGAGCCGAGTCTCCTTTGAACAGGAAGTTGTTTCTTTCATCTCAAACCTGACGTCTCTATGACGAGGCCTCTGGTTGGTGGAGCTCGTGTTTATTTTTTAGTAAACTCTTGTTAAACTCATGTTTGTGTTTGTCTCCCTCTGCTGATAGAAAACACATTTCACCTCCAGACTCGTGTTAAGTTTTATTTCTTTTTCAGTATCCCCATAAATGAGTCTTCACCACTTCCTGTTCACACTGTTTAAATGAAAGTGTCAGGAACCATCACCATTCTCCAGAATGTTTAAAATGGTTGTTTCAAGGCTGAATGTTTTGTTTGTTTCTGGCATCAGACGTCAGTGAGTTTTCATCAGGGGGCAGTTTGGGTTCTGACCAGGTGACGACTCAGCCTGCTGTTTATAACCTGCTCCACCAGGGGACGCTGTTTAATGAGATGAGGATCAGCTCGTCAATACAGGTGACCTCTCAGAGCTGAAAGTGTCACCATCGCCCCCTGCTGGCTGGCTGCATTATAGGTCATAAATCCTGCCTCCTCCATGTTAACAGATTGGAACTTAAACAAAACAAAAAAACTAAGTAGACAGAAATGTTCGTCAAATATGTTTCTGTCATTTCAGGTCGTTCTTATCTCACAGGTGTTTCTGATCAGTTTGGTTTGAATAAGTTATTTCATTATATAAATATGGGCTGAAACGCCATGATTGACAGCTGAGACTTTCCCATGATTGGTCTAGAGCAGATATGGGCGGGACCTCAATGCCACAGATGTTGTCCATCTTCATCCCCACACACACAAAGAAATGAGACAGAGGAATATGAACGCAGGCAGAAATGGACCTTTTTTATTTGTCTTGGGCGATAAACAACAGTGGACTGTTCCGACCAGACCTGACTGAACCAGATTAAACCAAATTGAATCCGGTTCATCAAACCGGATTAAACCAGACCAGAACACAGGAGATAAAACCTGTCCAGACCAGACAGAACCAGTTGAAACTGGTTTGGGATCGGCCAAACTCACGGTTAAAAACGGAATGAACCGATATCGTAAATCTGTATCACACAGTATCACCATGGCAACAGCCCCACAGTACGGTCATGGTCCAATCAGGTGTGGTCAGACGGGACCTGGTCCAATGATCCTGCTCCTCCCTCCCTGTGGAAACCACGGGTCTGTTGGATCAGGGTAAACAATGAAGCTGATTGGTCCACTAACAGGGAAACCCCTCCCACCCGCCGTTACCCCCAAGCATCCTATTGGCTGCCTACATCATTCGCAAAAAAAACAACAGCAACAAAAACAGAGCGAGCCCGTCTCCCAGTGTCGCAGCCTCCGGCAGGAGAGGCTGCTTCCCCCATTGGTCAGTTTGTGAACACGCTAACTGTCAGTCACTCAGCAGCGGCCAATCAGGTTACAGTACCTGTGGAACTTTCTGGAATTTTGAAAAAAGAGAAAAGAAGGAGGATGATGAAGAGGGAGACCAACCAATCAGATGACCTCGCTCGAAAAAACAAACAGGAAGTAGGAGGAGCTTCCAAAACTCGCATGGAATTTATTTTTCTGGAATTTCTCGTAATTTTTTTTGTTCTTTGTTTTTGTCCATGTGTGGGAGCCGTACGTCAAGTTCTTCCTTTCCCCTCCCAACAGCCGTTTTCAGTGCAATGCATCATGGGACGATCAATCGCTAGGAGAGGATGTGTCACTACAAGTGTGTGTGTGTGCGTGTGTGTGTGTGTGTGTATTTGCGTCCTGTTGTCATGGAACATGCTGCAGGGTTAGCGCTCCAGCAGCAGGGAGGTGGTGGTGCCTTCGCATCGTGGGAACTTGTCCATCCGTTTAGCTGGTGTCCATGGACTCCATGTTGGCAGAGCTGGAGTCCCTCTGGATCGAGTCGAAGATGGCCGCCAGCTCCTGATTGGACGAGATCTGTGACTGGAACTCAGACATCAGCGGCGACTTCTCGGCTTCGGGGATCGTGAGCAGCGCAACGACGGCTCGCATCGCCGACCGCTTCAGCTCGTCCTGCTTCTCAAACTCCTGCTTCACCGAGTTCGCCTTCACCTGCAGAGACAAGAACAGGGTCAACGAGAAATAAAAGAAAAAGACAGAGTGTCTTCAGGACGCTGCCGACCACGAGTCCAATCCAATACACGACAAGGAGCAGAAATTAAATTGAAACGCCGTTCAGATGTTTTCTCCTCCCGTTTCTGCTTCTTGACTGACAACACGTGATGCTGGCGTAGCCCCCTCTGTTGGTTTACCTTGGTGGTGCAGGTGGCTCGGAGCGGCTCCACCAGGCGGTCCAGTCTCTGCAGGACCGCACTGGGACACAGGGACGAGAGTCGGGCCAGCATCAGGAACGTCAGCATCTGGAAACACGACCACAGAGTCAGGTCAGTGTGAAGACTCAGCTTGTCATGTACTGGGCGGGTATTCTATGTGCACTGGGCATGTGCTGGAGTGTGTACTGGTGTGTGTGCTGGAGTGTGTACTGGTGTGTGTACTGGTCTGTGCCGAGACCTTGATGTCGTAATGGTCCTTGAGGCCGTCCTCTACGTGGTTAAGGAAGGTGAAGATGTCGAGTCGGTCCAGGCAGCTGTCCAGCAGAGTGTACATGCACTCGAACGCAGCCTTCCTCAGGTCCAACCCGTCGTCCACTGTGTGTTTGAAGGGACCCATCTCCACCTGCAGACAGACAGAGGTCAGAGGTCAAACACCCGTTTCCAGCATTCTGAGACTTGTTTGCTTCCGGATGCTCTCACCTCTCGGATTAGCTCCTTCCTGACTTTGGTCTCGTTGTACAGTTGAGGTAAAACGGAGTCCAGCAGCTCTCGGATCAGACTCGGTTTGTTGTGGGCTGCAGAGTTAAACGTGACCAGGGCCACGCGACGCACGTTCAGGTCTGGGTCCTCCAGCGTCTTCAGGAAATCACCTGACGGAACACAAACAGCATCAGCCATCATGCTTCCACGACACAAAACAGAGGAACACTGTGTGTGTGTGTGTGTGTGTGTGTGTGTGTGTGCGTGTGTGTGTGTGTTACCTATGCAGTTCTTCAGCAGCGGGTCGATGGGCTGTGGATGGTCGGAGATGGTGAACTTCACCGCCGTCACCACCGAGCTCCTGGCGTACGATGAACCTTCACCAAGAAACAAATCTATATTTAACACTGATCATCAGGCTTCATCTTAACCTGCCGGCCAATCACACTGTTGTGTTGGAGACAGATGAAGTCTGATTGGTTTGAAGGATCCCAGGGGCGGGACTTTATAAAAAATAATATTCCTATTGGTTGTTCTGTTTGAGCACTGAGAAATAATCAATAATGCTCAATCGGTCTAATAACAAAATTCACATAGATATATTATTTTTAATCAGCTAAAAATGTACACAACTGACTGATGTTCTGAAATCAACCTGATCAAATTGACTGATTATTGAGTATTGATCACCTGACAGCAGGTATCCTTTGAGGCGTGGCAGCAGAGTCTCGGGGTCGATGAGCGTCAGTTTGCCGAGACACTCCGCCACCACGTTCCTGGTTCCCTCCTCCTGACACTCGCAGTGTTTGAGCAGCAGCGTCCACACAGACTCCACGTACGGCTTCAGACCGGACACCGACGCCGAACCTGAGCACACACACACACACACACACACACATTAGAACCAGAAGCACACACTCAGATTGGCGTACAGGGAGTTTGCACTGCGGTCTCACTGATGATCTCTTTGAGCGAGTGCAGCAGCAGATACTGTCTCTTAGACGAGGAGATCTCCTGCAGGACGAACGGCAGATACTCTGGAAGGTTCCCGACTGCGATGCTGCCCAACGCGTAGGAAGCTGCTGACTTCACCTGAGACAGAGAGAGAGAGAGAGAGAGAGAGAGAGAGAGAGAGAGAGAGAGAGAGAGAGAGAGAGACTGAAATCTACTGCTGCGATAGAGAGAGGTTGAACTGAGCTGAAGTTACTGAACCAGTAAAACATCAGAGTGTGAGGAGTGAGTCTCAGTAAAATGCTCAGTTCTCCGACAGGCTGCTGTTACCTCTTCGCTGGAGGAGGAAAACGCTTCCAGGATGACGGTCTTGAGCTCTGGTTGGCTGCTGAGGTCCACATGATGTCCGACCTCACCCAATGAGAGCAGAGCGAGGAGTCTGATGGAGTCCGTGGAGCGGCTGTTCTTCACATCCTGTCGACACAGAACTCGGGTTTTATACAAACCTGCTGAAAGACGTTTCATCAGCCTCTGAGCGGGACGATCGGTTTACCTGGATGAACTGTCCGACCACGGCAGGGCCCTCGGTGGGACACGCCCGGGTCAGAGCGGCCACACATTTAGCGATGGAGCAGTACGCCTGTTTGTGAGGCAGAGCGGCCGTCTGGGAGTAAACTGGACCAGTCAGCATCCTCAGCAGGTCCATGTATCCCAGACCTGAAGTCTCTGTGGTCACCAGAGCCTGAACACAGACACACAACACAAATTCAACTTCATATTTCTGACTTGTTTAAAGGCTTTTGTACATTCAAGAAAAAACACTTCTAAATGTTACCTGGTAGAATTCCAGCATTGCAGCGAGCGCTCCGCCTTGCAGCAGCGGGGATCGAACCAGCGCGATGAGCTGCTGGAGGATGTTCCCCCCGCTAAGCTGACCCAGCGAGGACGGGTGAGTCACCGCCAGTGTGGAGAGGAAGCTCAGCGCCATCTGAGACACGTGCATGTCGCTCTCTGAGATGAGAGGAGGCAGCTCAGCCAGGACGGCGTCCACCATGACCGGAGTCACCGCAGAGCTGAGAGAGAAACACGCCTGTGGGTTTACTGGGCCGAGGGAGGAGGTGAAGCCGACTGCTGTGTGTGTGTGTTTGTGTGTTACCTGTAGTTTCTGAGCAGAATGTCCAGAGCAGCTAGCGTGCAGAGCTTCAGCGCTCGCTGGTTCTTGCGGAGGAAGGAGGCGAGGATGGGAACGGCGTCGGGGAGAACAGGCCTCAGATCGATTTTCAAAGGAGAGCCGGCGATCAGCGTCAGAGCTGCAGCACGGAGAGAAGACGATCAGGTCGTCGGTGGAACATGGATCAAAAATATAAGAATTGGGAAAATGTTTCACCTTTCACTGTCGTCAGTCTCGTGATCTCGTTCTTGAGACGTTCTAAGAAGATCAGCAGCGTCCCTGGGAGCTCGGTGGGCAGGCGGTCACCTGCAGGAACACGGAGAGAGAGGTCAAGTCAGTGAAGGTCACAGGATCAGTGCTGTGAGGTCACACTGCGGTGGCGGCTGTCACCTAGGTTGCAGATGATCTGGCCCATGCAGGAGATGGCTCGTTCTTTGACCTCCTGATCGATGTCGGCTGCTTTCAGGCGTTTGATCGTACAGGTGAAGAGGTCGTTGATGTAGGGGGAGGGGTCGAAGCTATCTGGGCCGTCTGATAGGCTGTCAAGAGGTCGGATCACCTGGAAAAGACACAGAACAGTCAATTCTTCCCGTGACGCTGAACATCAGAAGGGGTCTAATGGAAGTCCCAGGGTTCGAAGCTGCACCTTGACGAGCTGCTGAGTGACGAGCAGGGCCTCAGAGGTGATCTTATAAAAGGGGTCGCCCACGCACGCCACCACGGGCGGGACGAGGGCCGGGACGTGAGCGTGGAAGGCGTGAGCGGGATGCGTGACCATGATGACATGGAGGCAGGCCAAGGCGTCGATCTTCAGGTTGGAGCTGCTCGACTTATCGTTCAGAGAGAAGATGATCCCTGAAAAACATGGATGTGTTTTTTTAACTCAAAGTAATGTGATTACTCTGATTCTGATTCAGTACGTGACACAGTGTGATGTCAAATATATGTGATGTGAAGACAAACATTTTTCATATGATTCTTGTTTATTTGGTTCAAATAGAACACAAGTTTAAAACAAGAACTTGTTTTACTGTACCCGATTTACCCTATTTTACTGTGAGTACAGCAGTACTGTAAGTAGTAGTAGTAGTGTAGTATTACCAGGTATTAGTACTGGGATGTGCTGTGTCAGCGCTCCGGGGAGGACGTTCACCAGCTCCGTCAACATGTTGAAACAACACTGACGAGTTTTCACACTTTTCTCCTTCAGCTGCTTGTGAAGAGCTTTCACTATCATGGGAACCTGGGGGGGGGCGAGGGCGAGCGACATTCACAGACACAGAAAGAAGGAGTGAGAGAGAGAAGACAGAGAACAGCACCACCTGCAGCAGTAAGACTGTGCTGCAGCCAATCAGAGGCTGCTGATGCATCATTCCAGTTGTTAAATTTCAATTTTGATTATTGGCATTATTTTTAGGACAGAACAGGTACAATGTGTTTTCCCCCTTCATCAGTTTCTGATGAATCGCTGTGGGTTGGATTGATTACCTGGCTCGCCAGCATCGTGAGCGGCGTCTCTCCCTGCTCCATGGCGTCTGGGTCAGCCAACCAGCTCTGAGCCGGTCGGGTCTGTTTGAGCAGGGACAGGTAGGCGTGGAAGACGTCGGCCTTCACGTTCTCCTCCCTCTCCTGGACACACAGGTATTGATTGAATATGAGTGAGTGCCGAGTTAAGCCCGGACGACGTGAGCCTGATGGAGACTCTGGCTCCGCCCCCTGACGGAGGAGGAGGCTCGTACCTTGAAGCGACAGACGAGTGCGGGGGACACGGAGCGATAGAACTCGGGCAGCATCTCGTGGCGAGTTGAAACAACAGCGTCCAGACACTTTGCCGCCGCCCGCCGGACCTTCCAGCTCATGTCGTCATCGTCACTGTACTCGTCATCACTGCCTGGACACAGAGCAACACACACACACACCTGTTCTAAACCTCAAGGACTAACAGTCACAGTGAAATGAATGAGATGTCTCAACTTTGCTCTCGGTACCTTGGTAATCTTCATCATTCTGCTCGGCGTCCATGGCGTTGTCGTCTTCGTCTTCATCGTCAAAGTTGTAGTTGGGGTCGTAGGTCAGGTAGCGCAGGCAGATGGAGATGACCGTGGGAACATGGGGGTAAACTTCTTTCGGGCACCTTCAACAACAGAAGAGGAATTAGACAGAGAACAGCCTGAGCCTGAGTGTGAGAGCGTCAGTGAGACGCTCACCTCCTGACGAAGGACTCGAAGGCCTGGATGCAGTATTCTCTGAGCTCATCGTCGTCTACGTTACAGAACTTCACCACCAGAGGGATGATCTTCTCCAGATACTCTCCTGGAGAAGCAGACGGACAGACAGCGGGTTAGGAACAGACGCTACTGGACTTTCTCTCCTGCTGTTCTCTGGTGAGCGACTCACCGATCCTGTGTCCGGCCTGTCTGCTGATGGCGGCCGTGCACTGGATGTAGGTTCTGGTGGTGGACATGTTGTCGTTCCTCCCCAGCTCAGTCAGAAGGTGCTCGATGAGATCGATGAAGACCAGATTCCCACAAGACATCACCAGATGTCCCAGAGCCATGATCGTCCTCTGAAATATTCATGATATTCGTGAATTCATCACAATGCAATAAAACCACGTTCACCTGGAGCTCTGAGAGACGCACCTTTCTGACGGCCAGCCGGGGGGAGGTGAGCTGAGGGAGCAGACAGGTGAGGATGGAGGGGTGGAAGTTGACCAGCAGACCTCCCTGTCTGCAGACACACACATAGAAAGACGGAAAATATTGTTTGTGTAAATTCAGACACAAACCTTCAGGCAGACAACGGAGAGAAAGAGACGGACTCTGTACCTGCACAGCATGTCGGCCATGATGTCCAGCGCCTCCAGCTGAACGGAGACGTCCTCCTGTTTGGCGATGGCACTCGTCAGACGACCTGTTATCTTCTTACAGACGCTAGCAGCTAAAGCAGAGCCTGAGCCCAGAGACGGGAGGAGACAGAGACGGGAGGAGACAGAGCCGGGAGGAGACAGAGCCGGGAGGAGACAGAGCCGGGAGGAGACAGAGACAAGAGGTCGAAAACAAACGAGTAGTGTTGAGTGGTTCAGTTTTATATGTTGACAAATGAATATGGAACATACGTTGACGTATATACTATATAAGTTGAGTAATGCATTATATGTTATACACATTGAGAATGTATACATTCTATATGAGGAGTAATTTACACATTCAATTTGTTGAGTGGTGTTATTTATACAAGTTGTGTTATGTATATGTTACATTTGTTGAGTCGTGAATATGCTAAATAACTGAGATGACAGACGAGGTATGTTTACTATTTTAAAGTGGCCGACTTTCAGAGTTTTGAGTTATATATATTATACATGCTGAGTAGTGTATAACATATGTTTTACCACTGGAGGCGGGCGGTAACTCTCCGATCACAGTCTTGAGTCCGATGGAGGAAATGTCTCGGAGCTGCTCTTTGTCCGACAACATGTTGGTGCACAGCGTGTCCACGATCGTCTCCACCTGGTACTCCTTCACCTTGCTGACCAGGGGCCCCAGGCTGAAGAAACAAACGCACCCACAGTTTTCAAACACACAACGAGGGTCAAATAGACACGCCCACAGCGACTCACACATCCACGGGTTCAAGAGAGGAAATAAAACACAGTGAGAATTCAAAAGAAATAGATAAACAGTGAGTCATAAAAACAAAAGGACTTAAAACGTGTGTATTTTTACCATTTGACGGCCAGATTCTGAACTTCTCCATTCTTGTCTTCAAGCAGTTTCAGAATCATCCTCACCACCTGTCAATCAATCAACATATCAATCAATACTAGGATTTGCTCCAAACTGAAACTCTTAAAAGTCTCACTGTTCTTAAAGGTCTAGATCTAAACAGGTTTCAACTTCCTCAATCTTCCTCTCAGTAAAACAAATGCCCTGCACACAGCTGGTATGAACACTCGTCCTGAGAGATCCGATCCCAATGTGGACACACGTGGTCCAGACCATCTCCCAATGTGGTCTGTGCTTAGAACCGAATCACAAGAACCACATGTTGATACCAGTGGTGCACGTGGCCAACAATAAACCTGAAGAAACCAGTATGAGTGATATAAACCAGAGGAGTCCAGTACAAACCAGATTGCACTGGTATGTGAACCAACCTTCCTCTCGCTGTCGTCGTCCAGTTTGATTGAATCTTTCTGTAGCTCCGTCATCAGGTCGTTCGTGGCCATAAACCTGAAACAGAGAAAATAATAACCGTGAAACTAGTGATCTGATATCTGAAGCTGATATGACGACTCGTGACATGAACTGAAAACTGTGTCAGGACAATGTCGAGTTGGTTTTTCACATGTGACGCAGCAGCAGCAGGTTGTCGGGTCCGACTCGTTCACAACAACATGAGCATGAGGGGACCATCCAGGCGAGGGGCGGAGCCTGTAGAGCAGCAGGAGGCGGGACATGACGTATAAACTCAGAAGCTCTGGAATCTCCTCGTCTTTCCAGTTTCACATCCTCAACTCGCCCACTCACTCTCTCTGGTCTTTCTGGACATGTTACTCACATTCTTCACTCACTCTGACATTTTACTAGGACGGATTCTTCCCCTAAAAATATTTTTTGTTCAGATGATGTTGAAAACCCAGATGTCGTCGTCAATTCGAAAATTCTGAAGACACTTTTTGCTGCTTTAAAAGTTATATCTGCTGACACCGTGTCCAATCCAATATTTATTATATCCCAGGCGGCACTTTAAAACCAGAGAGGCGTTTTGGACGCGTTTGACGGCTGGATGAACGTGCATGGACGAAATGTGCTGTGAACACACCAGCAGAGAAACATCACCCAAAAGGAAAGTGTGATTATCTCTCTCCTGCAGAGCACGTGCTGATTCAGACGCCACGTTGAAGCGCTCAGATCCGGACTGAGAGGATTCCGTCTGATTCCACGGGCTCCTCGCACCGAGCGGGCAGCTGTCAGGAGTGATGAGCTGAGGAGCGAGGCCGGATCTGCTCAATGAGGATTTCTCTTTCAGGATGTTACAGCGTGACGTTGTGCGAACATGACGTGAAATGATTACACACACGTAAACACTCTCAGTCTTATTGGAGCTGCAACATGTCGCCGTGTTTCACATCAATTAATACAAACAACTCCTGATTCAGATTCACGTTGAGCAGAGCAAGTAACAATCACTGCTAATTACTTTACCAACTTATCAACCCCCCTTGCAAATCAGACATATTTGTTATTAAATTGTCTGATTGGTTGGATGTCCAGGGTTAACCCCGCCTCTCGCCCACTGTCGGCTGTGATTGGCTCCCACAACCCTCAAAAGGAGAAGACGTATAGATGATGATGGATCATTAATGTTCTAAAGCTTTAGGACACATTTACCTCCATGAGGCCACATCAGGGATTTGTTTCGCCACAGCAAGCAAACCTTTTATTCACCAAGTCGCTCTCACATGATGGAAGTGAGGGCGAATGAAAACACATTCATGTCTGTGCGACTGTTCCCTGATTGGGTGCTTTGGATTCTAAAAATGAAGAAGCACTTGTTTTGATGCCACTGATGTCCCTGATCAAAATAGAGCAGAGCTGTTGTCAGTTGTGCCACTTTCTGTACCCATATAGTTTAAAAACAAAAGGACAAGAGGGAGAATATCTCTTGTGCATCCGGAGGGTTTGATGATAAGTTGATCACAGACATCAGGGACCACCAGCAGCTGTGAGGGACACATCATCACTTCTGTCCCCTCAGGTCATAGTGTGTCTGTCTTCTGATCACAGCTGATCAGACCAGTGTGTGTGTAGGGGCCCAGTTGGCGTCTTTACTCTTGATCCATAACCATTAGATTTTACTACTCGATATATATTTCATTACCAATCGTTATTCTATGAGTTTCCTCCCATAACAGCATCTCTGGATGATCTGCTGCAGAAACAGGTGAATTTCAGCTGCACATGATCATTTAAGTTGATTCTCTCTCATGTTGTTTCCTTTGTTTTGAACATATGTAAAGTTTGAGCACTGTCAGAATGTGTCACGTCATTTGTTGTTGTTGTTATTGTTAGGAACCATTTCTTTCCCTGTGCAGACATTAAACTGGAATGGACAGTCGCTCACTATTGACTCCTGTCATTACGTTTATCTTTCACAGATTCCATTTGAATGATCTCTCTCTCTATCTCTCTCTCTCTCGACAGTTCAGCTGGATTATTGGTTATTGATGGAGGATGAGCAGGAGGTGTTTACCTGGGGTCTTCACCTGGGCCACCACACCCCCTCCACCACCCACCACCACAACACTGAGCTCACACATCACAACACATCGCTGTGGCTCGAGTGGAAGCTAGCTGACATGCTAACTTCCCATGTTAATCCCTATAGCCGGTGGACACCGTAAACATCCAGGCGTTAGCTGACATCATGCTAGCTTGCGGCATGAGAGAAGTTGGAGCTAACCGGCTAACAGCCGAGCTAGCCATCCCCCGGTGGCGTTTACCCGCGGCTCAGCTGCCGGTTCACCGGGTCCCTACCCGGTCAACACCGCTGTCGTCGAATCGGAACCAACTACGAACCAGTAGCTAGCTGGTTAGCGACGCGATCAGACAGGTGGCAGGCTAGCTGCTAGCATGAGGCCTGACAGCGCCAGCCACTGGTTTCAACCCTCCGTGAAAACCACCGGAGCCACGGTGGCGCGAGGCGGGCGGAGAGTTCGCCTCTGCGGGGTTTGAGTTCACCTGAAGTCCTTGTCGCTGGAGGTCATCTTCTCCAGCAGGTTGGAGATGTGGTACGAGGCGCTCGCCATGTCGGTGCCGCCGTTAGCCTCCTGCTAGCAGAGCGCTCAGTCCGCGGGTTCCGGTGTCTCTGGCTGCTTCAGCCGCCTGCTGCTCGGGGTTTCTGGGGCTCAGTGGCGCCTCAGGACCTGGTTCTGGTTCTCCTGGTTCTGGTTCTGGTTCTGGTTCCGATGCTGCCGCCTTCTCTTCTCCTACAGAGACTGTCGCATCCCGGGCCGCGGAGTTTGATGCGTTTGAATGGAACTCCCGTTCTGTCTGCAGAGGGGCGGGGTTAGCGGAGCTGGACTGTGTGGGGTCGAAGGTCACAGTTTGGGACGTGCGATTTATTCTTAACACGTTTTATTGTGACAGTCAGAAAATACTGCGTTCAAATATAAATACGTAATAGCTTGTATTTCTACTTCTCATAGTGACGGAGGAGGTATTTGCTCTGTTCATTAATATCTTGTAAAATACTCTTCTTCTTTCTGCTCCTTTTCCTTCAAAATTTAAGAATTTGTTTTTGCATTTTTTGAACTGGTCGATGAAGGGAATAAATACATAAATGAATAAATAAATAAATAAATAAAACACCAAAAAATATACTCCAGGTCACGTAAAGTGTTGTACTTTTGAAATGATTCCAGTAAAGACCAAAATTGTCAAAATGATTACCTGAGTCAAAATATATAATATTAATAAATTATTATATATATATATAATAAAAACGGTAATGTAAAGTTGTGTTGATACTAAGAATTGTAAAGGTAAGTCAGTTTCACTTCATGTCCACTTCATTAGACTAAATATCGGCTTCACTTTGCTCTTCAGGAATTCGAGTTTTTAATATATTTCCCTCACAAATGCAAAACAATGTAGTGAGCAGATGGATGACATGACAGCTCCCAAAAGTGAAGCCAAAACATCTGGAGCTCTTTCTCACTATTTACCCTCAAACCATCAGATCTCTCTTCTTCTTTCTATTCAATCATTTCTGTTAATTTCAATTTAGGAAACGACCTAAAAGCCCTTTAGAGCGCGTCTCCCTGGCAGTGTGCACACGTAGGTCGACTCTGCTCGTCTCTCTCCTTCCTGTCACTTTCACACTTTGCTCTTTTCTGAAGCTCTTCTGCGTTCACAGGGCTGTTTGAATAAAGCTGATTGGATTCAGAGATCGTCTCCTGAGAGGAATCACCTCCTCCTTCACCTGCTGCAGGTGTCTCCATTCAGAAACCTCATGTAGAGCCACTTCCTGTTTACTCAACGAGGTAGAACCAGGATCAAGTGTGTGGAGCTCTGCATGTGTGTGTGTGTGCAGAGCTATATGGAGCACAATATCCTCAAACAATGAATCACAAACACACACACACACATGCACACACACACACACCTTCTCAAGCACAAACACTGACAGGACTACTATACCTCACCAGGACCAAAGCTCGGTCCTGGTGAGGCTGAATGTTATTTCTGAGGAGCTGGTTAAGGTCAGTTAAGATGTGGATTATGTTTACGTTAAGGTTTGAGTTAGTCATGGATTGGTCATGTGAAGGATCTTTATCACGACCAGTTGGGGATTCAATCCCTGAAGAAATGAAGAGCCGTCCTCACACACCTTCAAACAGCTGTTGGATGGTTATGACTGTGATTCACTAACCAGTTACTTGGTTTCCAGGATTAACAAAGAATGATTTGTCAGTGTGGTGTGAAGTCAAATCTCCCACAGAGTGAAGGACGGGGGTTAATATTCATCTGTGTTGTCCGTACAGGGGGGGGGGGGGGGGGGGGGGGGGGGGGGGGGGGGGGGCTGTGTGTGTGTGTGTGTGTGTGTGTGTGTGTGTGTGTGTGTGTGTGTGTGTGTGTGCGATGAGTCACAGATCAGTTGAGTGGGATGTTTACAAACCCCCAGGCGCTCTCTCTCTCTCTCTGTTGACACATAATGCAGCCACTGACATATGCATGCTGTGATTCCACAGTGTGTGTGTGTGTGTGTGTGCACGCGTGTGTGTTAATGCATTGACAGCGTTTGACAGTAATCTATGAAATGAGGCTGCAGCTGCATCTCAAACACAGTTCTTCTTGAGATGTCTCAGGAAATGACTGTGATGATGATGATGATGAAGGTCTGATTATAGCTATAGTTAGTCAACCTAAAACCCGACAACGAAAACGATGAATCATTTTTTAAATCATCTATCTATCTATCTATCTATCTATCTATCTATCTATCTATCTATCTATCTATCTATCTATCTATCTATCTA
>CM028868.1:16041640-16061153 GCA_016801935.1 Platichthys stellatus
CCATCCATCCATCCATCCATCCATCCATCCATCCATCCATCCATCCATCCATCCATCCATCCATCCATCCATCCATGTTAGCAGCTGGGACATGGACCATTTGTGGACCACTTCCATCAGTGTCCAGAAATGGACAGTGGAAGGAAGTGGTCACACATCATCCATCTTTATTCACAGACTATGGTTAAATCCTCTGGTGTTTAATGTATTTAATATAAACTTATAGACCAATAGTACATTTTAAAACTGAGATGATATTAACATAAAGCGCTCGACCATCACTTAAGTCCTGAGAAAGATGATACAGCACCAAAAGTTCCCAAAAAAGAACGGGTGGATCGGAGACACAGGTCCTAACATGTCCATTTTGACCTTTTATCTGAAGTTGCTCTATCAGTCAGTGTGTCTGTATGTCTGATGGTCGGTTGATCAGGCAGACAGATGCTCAGCCGGTCAGTTGTTCGGTCCACCACTTTCATCTGGACTCCACTGGATGCATGGTACCAACTGACTTTGAAGATCCACTGACTTTTCATCATCAGGTCAAATTTTGAATTCGTTCATTACTGTAGAATCACAGTGAGATAATCTGGGTCAGTCGGTTCAGCCTGCGTCCGAGAACAGAGCAAAGTGTGTGTTTAGTGATTGTTCTGTTTTCTCTTCCAAACATGTCGAATTATAAAGATGAGTCCCCCAGAAGACAAAGGCTTTAGTGACAATAAGTTGTCGATGCGATGAATAAAAGCAGAGAATAAAGCTGCAGGGATTCACACTGAGTCTCTCTCCTCATATTGAGGTCAGGCTCTGCTTTTTGTCTTGTAGCCTGCAGAGACTCATTCTTCCACTTCACTGATTCCTTTCCTCCTCTTCCTCCTCCACTCGTCTCTCCACAGCTCCACGGGGATGACAGACGGCTACTCGTCATGTTGAAGGCTGTCAGTTAATCACTGTTGTTATTGGCTGTTTTATTACCAGGGGTTTGGATTATATGTGACGATACCAGTGGGTTTTCTTGTTTCTGTCAAACCATTGAACCCAGTCTGATTTAAAACAGACAGAATCCACTCTCTGAAATGAATAAGCTTTGTTTCTGTTAATTTTACTTTAATCGTCTTACTAATAACTATCCATCTAAATTCAAACCTCAATGATGTTATTTCAGAAATCCAGACACCAGGTAACTGGTAACAGATAACTGTGGGAGATTACCATCAGAATCACAGACTGGTTAAGAAGGTAAGATGTGTAACACGATCTAACATTCGCTTTGTAAACTTGTCCAAATCCAATCAACAGCAGGAGCTGCTAACATCAGCCTGAACTCTGATTCTCACAGTTCAATATAATCTGTGCTCCACCAAACTAATGTTATGGTTTGATGATATAGAAAACTAAAGGTGAGGAAAATATCCTGGATCAGATCGAGTCCCCCCAAAAGTTCACAGGTCCAAACAGTGTTTGACAGTGAATTAGTGAGTCGTCTGTTCGCTTCCCAGTCGTTCACAGAGTGTTTTCTCTCTCTCTCCAACCTTTGTTCTCTACTTTGACTGAAAAAAATGAAAGACTGAAACTTGGCAGAACTTCCCTTTAATCCGTGGCTGGGTGGAGGGGGGGGGGCTGAATTCCTCAGGGGCGAGTCCGGACAGGAGCCAGGCTTCAGATAGGTAACCTGTGCATGTGAGTGGTTTCCAAGTTAATGTGTCTGTACAATGAATAGTTGAATAGAATATAAGAGTGGATCAGTATCTTAAGTTTACAGGAGATTTCTACGATGTGAAACCCTGACTTGTGATTGGTTGAGCAGTTGTGCAGGCGGGACCATGATACTACATCTCCACCACGATTACTACTCACATGTATGTGCGTTATTACAGCTTCATGTTTGTGGAAGTGGAGACACGTCGTCCATCTTTATCAACAGTGGCCAAACTGAATGATGAAAACAATCGAGTTCTTCTGTGGTATGGTCTCAAATGTTTGTGGTTTCCTCTTGTGGTTGTTTTATCGGCTCAAACTGAGAAAGAACATAAAACAACGTGGATGGAAACTCACCTTCAGTCTCATTAAACAGTTAGAGGGGATTTATGGAACATCTTCACCTGACCGTTCCACCAGAAGCACTTAAGAGGATATTTAGCCAAAGACGTTTATTGATCCCAGAGGATATCCCTCTCTCTCTCTCCCTCCCTCCCTCTTTCTTTCCCCCTCCCTCTCTCTCTCTCTGCTGTGAATGAATGAAGAACAGAGGTGTGTGTCGCCTTGCAGGGGCTGACCTAGGATTTCTCTAAATCAGGGGCCATAAAGGGGCCTCGATTACACAGATTATATTGTTCATCTTCAAAAGATTTAAAAAAAAAAAGAATTCCTAACAAATTGTCATATTCGTTGTTAGTAAGTCAGAAGCTTAAAAAGGCTAGTGACCTGTTCAGGGCCCCCCTGGCCCCACCCCTGGATTCACCCCTGCTTCAATCCCAGTGGATATTAGCACATCGGAGAAAACTTTGATAATTTACGCAGAATTTGTAGCGAAAATAAAAAAAGAGACGGAGATACTTTCAATTAATTTTACTGAATTCACCTGCACCTGCACTTCAGAGTTTCCTCGCGTGCTCCTTCACTGTCATCACGTCCCCCCCCCCCCACTCTTGAGACCACAAGACGCTCGAGGGTAGAGTTACCAAGAGGGGGAGGGGGTCGAGAGACATTGATAAACAGAGAGAGAGAGAGGTAGAAGGACACAGGGCGAGAGACATTGATAAAGAGAGAGAGAGGTAGAGAGAGAGAGAGAGACACACACACAGGGAGAGAGAGTGAGGAAGGAGAGGGAGGGAGAGACAGAGAGGAGAGAGGGAGGTAGAGAGAGGTAGAGTCCGACAGGGGGAGGTGGTCTCTGTATAGTGGAGCAGCTGAACAAGCTAATGCTAACTAGCCATGTTGCTGTCGCCACCGCTGCTGCTCCTCCCGCCGCTGCTGCTGGTGTGTGTGTGTTAGCGGGCCGCCCTGGACTCCCTATCCGCCCTGAGGTGCATCATGCCCGGCTGGAAGAAGAACATCCCGGCCTGTCTCCAACCGGACCAGGAGGGAGGTAAGACCGAGAGACCGGATCGGACCGAACTGTTCAAGCCGGCGAGCCCCCCCCCGCTCCTCCACCGTGCGTGTGAACGTGTCAGTACCTGTGTGTGCGCGTATTTCTCTGAATGTGTGTTTGACCGAGCGCGTGCACCACCGATCACCGGTGCGGTCTCGCGCAGCGTGGTGTCGAGCTCGCGCACACCGTGAAATTAGTGAAAGTTGGTAACTAACACCGTGAGCGCGTGCGTGTGAATGTGTGTGTGCTTGTGTGTGTCTGTGTGTGTTTGAATCTGACGCAACGGGTGAGGTAACGGTGACGTTACGGTGGTTTTCATGTTCACGCTGTGCGGCGCTAACGTGTTCATCGTGACCGGGCGATCACCGGTGACCGGTGGACCGGAGGTAGCCGCCGGGCTGCTAACTGGCTAAGCAGCGGTTAAACCGGGCGAGGAGCTGGTCAACGGAGGGTGTGTGTGCGGTGTGTGTGTGTGCGTGCGCGCGCTGCAGCCCCGGTGTCAGTGCGCTCTGTCGGTTCCTCTGGACGTTGACAGCAGCTCCGGTCCCTCTGAGCGGGAGGTGTCGGTTGATCCCGGTTCACCTCCTCACCGTCAGAGTCTCCGGCTCCAGAGGAAAGATTCAAATCTGTAAATCATCTGATAATGAACCAGTCAGTCAAATGTGAGATGAACCTGATGAAGACCATAGTGTGATGAAGAAGAAGCATTTTCAGATTCTGCCTTTACGTGAATAAGGTCTTAATTGGAATATGCAGAATTTGTTTCATCTTAGTTGCGTTATGAGCTGATTTCAGATCTGTACTCATCTCTGATGAGGCTCCGCACATTGTCCGTCCAACCCGAGGGCGACTGTGTGAGTGAGAGCAGGAGATCCTCCGGAGGACGAGCCAGGAGCGAGGGGACGTGTTGAGGACGTGTTGAGGACGTGTGTAGTAGCACGCGATGGACTCACAACTGAGAGAAAACAAAACAATACAAATATCTCCGGATGAGGAAGAGGAGATTCGAGAGGTTCTGGTGATCTGGACCGACGCTGCCTCCTGCTGCTTCATCCCTCGAGTGTGAGTGGAGAAGCTCCAGCTCTGTTCATCTGTGAAGGAAACTCCGGAGGAACTCTGGACTCCATCGTCTCAGGAGTTCATGTCTGAAGACACAAATATACATCTTAATAGCTTCAGACTTACCAGACGGCTACCAGCAGCCTGACGACACGTGGATGTAAACAAGATGGAAAAATATGAAGGAACAGAAGCTTTTGTAAATTAAGAAAGGAAACGATAGAGTCGAACATTTAACTAATTCAATTTGAGGTTTAAAAACCAAATAACATCGGAAATAATGATGTGAGTCATAATGCTCCTCTGTAACGTGTACACAGAATTAATGGAATATTCTATTAGCGACTCACGTAAACACCATAATCAAGATGAGTTCTCATTCTGAATAAGTCTGAATATTGGTTTCCATGTAATCGTAGTCAGTGGTGTGGAAAAAGCTCTTTAATTCATTCCAGAGTTATTCACCACTTATCTCCTCCGCAGAACCAGGATCCACTCAGAAACTGATTCATATTTTTAGATGAAGCTGTTATTGAAAGCTCAAACACAGAAATAAGTCAGGGATCGATTCACGTGATCGTAGAACCATCAAAGCTAAATCACTACTCACTCATAAACACAGACACACAATGAAAAAAGAACAACACAATAAAATACACTTTCTCCAGCAGTGGATTACCAAGTTGAACATCACGTATTGATCAGGCTCAGTGGAGACGTCTCTGAGGACCCGGGCCATTGTTGTGGACCACTCTTCTTAATGGGGGGGGTGTTTCTTCCCTCAGAGTCGCAGCAGTGTGCGTCCGGTGGTTGTGTAAGAGCCAAAATAATCCATCTCTTTTCTAAAGAGTCCTCGAGCTGCAGCGAGAGGCGACTCAAGCTGCTTTCACACATTTCACTGAAATTTCTCAGCGGAATGAACGGAAGATTTATTTTCTCTCAATCAACCGAACGATTGAACGACTCTACGGTGATGAAGCTGGAATTATGAATCATAACTGACTTCAACGATAAGCAAAACACATTTGCTGCTTCAAGCTTCTCAATTTCCGTTGTGGATTTTTGGGAAGGTCCTCCGATAACGATCTGCGGCCTACGCTTCGAAGCCTTTGTGTCCAGCGCCATCTTGGTTTTTAGAAACCAGAAGTAACCATATTTGGAGGAGCAGTGGGTGGAGCCTTAATGAGAGCCCAATGACCCTGCACGCCCACTTACACCTGCACCCATTGGTTGGTACTAGTTGTCAATCACACTGTGGTACCCCCCCCAATAAATCCTGTGCTTTATGGTGTGTTTGACTCTAAATGATCATAATTCACTAAATGATCATCAGCTGTTTGAAGAAGACTTGAAACTAGAGACTGAGACATGAACTCCTTCATGTTGACTGACGTTACAAAGTGAGAAGTCACGTTCTATACGTCCTGTAACCAGACTGTTGAATCTAAGAGGAAAGTTGAATACTCTCTCTTTCATTATTATCATGACACAAAAACACATCTAGTGTATTAATACTCACACCAAAAGCAGAACAGTGTGAAAGTCCTGTCAGTCGACTTCATGCAGAGCGAAGTGAGGACTCTCTCTGTCGGGTGGAACCGGGTGAGAAGCAGCTGCATCTCTCATTTACGTGTAAAGTGGAGAATGTGGCCTCGTTGAGTGGAGTTCAAACCTTTTAAACAGGAGCTAAAAATGGTTTGTTGAATCTGACACCACATGTGGAAGCAGAGTAACCCCCCCCCCCCCCCCCCCCCCGGGCCCCCCCTCCCCCCGTACGGGGATGACACGTCGGGCTCTGTTCATCGATACCTTTTCAAATCAAATTTCAAATATGAGCAGAATGTGTCTCCTTCAATACAATGTGCAAGGAAACAGGCCACAGGTTTATTCAACTGTAAATACTACACAGATGGCACCAGACACCACAGCAGCTACAAACAGACGCTTGTACCAGTGGACTGTTGCTGGAGATGTGAAGGACGTGTTGCCTCTATTCTACATTAAAGCATTTATGGATTTATAGATGCATCATCAGATTGTGTTTGAATGTTCCAACCAGAAAAGATCCAAACCTCCGTTAAACTAAAGCAAGTTTCAAACATGAACTCAAGACTCTTCCATCTGGACATGTTGTGTAGTTGATGTTTGTGAAGCCACACAACTTCCTCACACCTACAGGAACATGTGGGGAGCATCCAGGCGAGGGGCGGATCATCCAGGCGAGGGGCGGAGCCTGTAGAGCAGCAGGAGGCGGGACATGACGTATAAACTTTGCTGTGGAAAGATCAGTGTTGTTGTTTCCAGCTCATCCACACCGGCGTCGGCCCTCATCACCAGAAGATCTGGAATCTCCTCGTGTTTCCAAGTTGACGTCTTCATCTTCTACGTGTCCAGCTCCTCTTCTTCATCCTGAGATGTTTGTGTTCTTCCAGTTTCACGTCACGTGTTAGAAACCTCATCAACACGTCCACTGAGAGTTTTGCAGACATCTTTCTCACCATGGACCCACTCACAGAACATGTCTGGAGCAACTGACTCACACATTTGGTTTCTCCCACAAGGCCCCTGCCAAACATTTGAGGAAAAGATCCAGACTTCATAGCAGATCTGAAAACAGCCTCAAAAAGTTTTATTTTGTAATATTTCCTGATTTTCTTTTTTAGTTTCTTTTTGGTTTCACACTCTTGAAAACCCCAGTCATTTGAAGACACCACCTCAGGCAACAATTGATCGATAAATCAAGATAATAATCATCAAATTAATCAATATTGAAAGTAATTGTTAGTTGCAGCCCGGTCCGGAGCCGGAGTGGGTGTGTTAAATGTTTTTAATCAGACTCGCTTCAGCCCTAGAGGCTGTCGTAAAGATATTTCAGGGTTGATTTAGTGTTGTGTTGTAAACCTGTCTGAGGAGCTCATGGAGAGATAATAATGCAATCTTCAGGTATACGGCTTCAAGGAAAACGGCCGACTCGCTCCTTCACAGCGGGACGTTAGAAAAAAACACAATATAATGAAATGTTAAATACCAAAATCTGAGCAGCAAAACATGTGAAACCTGCAGAACAAGCAGAGAACAGGATACAGTACGAGAGGAAAGCTCACAAAGCAAAGGGAGTAAAAATAGATAACAGGTGAATAATAGATGGGCGAACCATCAGAGGCTCAGAGTACTACTGTACACGACTGTAGTAACGGGGATGAAGTCAGGTCTATTTGTATAGTTTGATTTAATACAACGTCTCAATGGACTTTTTCAACACTTCAACTCCAACAAGATTAGACATTAGACCGTGAACACGGGAGTTAAACACAGAGAGAGAACGTCAGGAGGTGAGATTCAGAGGAACATCTCAGCTCCTGGTGAGCAGCAGGAGACGGAGCCAGAGAAACAGCAGCTACAGAAACTCAACGGAGAGTCGAGTGGAATCTGACCTGGAGTTTGACATTTGAATTTGAAGAAGAAGCAAAAATGATAATTTACTTCTCACAATCTGGGTTTTGGCATAAATTGACTAATTTATCCAACATTAATCTTGTTTTGGACAATCTTTGGTTTCCATTAAATAATAAAGTTAATCAATTAATGATCAGATTCTCAACTAACTTAAATAAATAAATAATCTTGTGGATTAATTGTCCCTTCATTAACTCATTGATTAATTGACTTGTGATAGAATATATACATTTTGTAGTTAAGAACAACTTTAATTAAAAAGAAGAGGCTTTTTAATCTCTTAAGGATTCATGTCACAGGTTCATCAAACTCTGTTGTTGAGCTTCAAACCACTCAGTGGAAACATGGACGCCGCCTCCGGCAGGTTCTAGCGTCTCGGTGATGACGACTGTGTCACGTCCACGACACGTCTTCTCACCTGGTGAGTCCAGAAGGGACGGACACCTGTCCCCCCTCAGGCCTCAGGGACAGCCTGTGTTCAGACCCTGTCCTCTACACGAGCCCCCCCCCCCCACCTCCACAAACACCTTCATCACAACAGACGCTGCCGCTCGGTCCGGAGGAGGTGACCACGCTTCATGTGACTCATGTGCATATTGAGGAGGGTATTTTTGGACAATCTGTCCGTTCTTTATTAATAATGTATTTGATCATTAGTTCAGGGATTCTCAGCCACAGGCTCTTTCACTCCAGAGGAAACGGCTGCAGCTGCTAATTTAACAGATAGAAACCAAACTACATGATTCAGAAGAACAGTCCACAGACTGAGCCACTGCATCACCAGGATTCTACCAGTATGAGTTACTGGTAACAAGCAGGGAGTGATGGTTAAGCAGAGAGCTAACATTAAAGAATAAACTGTTCCATTAAATCTATTAATAAATAAATCCTTAAAGTTAAACAACTATCAAACTGGTCACAGCTTCTCAAATGTGAAAACTTTTTGCCCTTTTGTTATTTATGATAAAACATTTCATATTCAGTTTATTAATAAATCTGGAAACGTCATCTTGAGCTCAGACTTTGTGACTCAAGCAATTAGTCGGTATATTTTTAACATTTTATGACTAAACGACAAATTGTAATTTAGTAAAATGGGAATAATCACAAACGTGAACATTATGTTCAATGTGTTGCTGCATCAGACTAAACAGGTTTAACTCATCAACTGCTGTTGTTATGTTTTAAATTAACACACTGAAGATTACTGAAGTCGTGATGAACACACAAGCGTACTGTGTGAGGATGGTACAGTGTGTCTGTGTGTGTGTGTCTGATGATTACAGTGTGTGTTACTGTGTGTGTGTGTGTGTGAGACGGCATGACATCATCCCACCGTTTTAAGCTTTTTGACTAAGAAGCAGAGAAAATGGCTCGAACACAAACACTCACCAAGAGACACACACACACGGTAACACACAACGTCACAAACCATTTTCTCTTCAGCCGAAACACACACATACACACAGACACACACCCACCCACCCTGTCCTTTAGGAGATGCTGATGTCAGAACTCTGCTCATCTTTGTCCTCAGGATTATGGAAGTAGACCTGGCTGTGAGTGTGAGTGTGCGTGTGTGTGCGTGTGTGTGTGTGTGTGTGTGTGTGTGTGTGTGTGTGTGCATCCACATTGCTCAGCTTAGTGTATTATCCCTATCGTCTCTGACACATTTTACCAAGTCTCTCTCTCTCCTCAGTGTGTGTGTGTCTCTCTCGCTCCTCAGTGTGTGTGTGTGTGTGTGTCTCTCTCTCCTCAGTGTGTGTGTGTCTCTCTCACCAAGTCTCTGGAACAAACTGCTGATTGTGTGTATGTGTCGTTGTGTATAAAACTCTGAGTTTATCCCGTTAAATGTGTGTGTTTTAAGTCCGGTGTGTGTGTTTGTGTGTCACAAGGCAGCGCAGTATGGGATCCTGCAGTGCAGTAAACACACACACGAGCATCACGTTAGGCAGCTGAACGTTCAGACACCATCAACATCGCAGTTTATATTGTAGACCAACACGTACATGTGTATTACATTGACTGGGTTGACCACAGCTCACAGCGCCACCTAGTGTTGAACACTGGACTGAGGCTGGAGATGTTCTTGCTCTTTAACATTGTGTGTTTGCGTAAACAATCGGATGCATCGTAAGTGTACTTGTTCACGTACTTTCTGTGCACTACACAAGTTACTGGAACATTCCACTAGAGGGCGCACCACAGAACTCTGTACAGCCGATATGACAGCTCCGAAAAGTGAAGCCTCATCATCGCCTCCTGGTGGCTGGCTGCAGTACAGGTCATTAACCTGGCCTCCTCCATGTTAGCAGATGGGACATGGGCCAAAGTAGAACCTAACTAAATAATAAATGTTTCTCAAAGATGGATTCGGTCATGGAAGGTAGTTAAAACAAGGTGACAGCTGAGACTGACCCCTGATTGGTCGAGCACGTTAGTATGTATGAATAGTTAAATGCAAGTATATGAAATATTCAAATGTTATCAGAATGTCAGTAATGTTAAAGACGTTGATACGTTTTGTGGAAACACGTGATTTAGTGTTTGTGTCGTACCGAGCTTTTGTTTCTGTGAAATTATCTCCGGTGCACAAATTGAAAGGAAAGTGAATCCAGAAGCGACAGGAGAACAGATCTGGAGTCAGATCAGTGCTGTCAGCTCCGTCCTCTGCAGGTCTGACAGTCGACCTCTGTTCAGTCTGCTGAGGAGAAGGCTGCAGCCCGAGGTGAATCCTTCCTCTGCAGACGACTCGTCCCGGGGTCGTTGTTGATCTTTGTTGTACAGATGCTGTGAAAAGAGGAAACTGAGATTTGAGCTGTTTGTGTTTTATTCGTCTCTGCTGGACGTCCACCGCTGACGAGAGGAGCCACAGAAATGAATCCTCTCCGTTTATAGACAGTTTGTCAAACTGTGGCCTGATGAATATTTAATGTCTTTATGTAAATACACGTTTCTTGATCCTGAGTCAGACTCCACATGTTTGAGTGTTTTTCAAAGTCGTAAATCAAACATCTGCTCTGATTTCAGCTTTGGTTCATTTTCTGTTTAAAATATGTATTTGAGTCTGAATGATTTAATGAAGTGACCTTGAAGGTTTTGTTTTCATCTGCTTCTTGTTTGTGTTTATTTATATCTCAGCAGAATTACAGTAAAAGTGCTGAACTGATTTGAGGGATGAGGCGTAAAAATGAGATTTTGATCTGGTTGGATTTTGAAATCACGTGACTCTGTCAGATAAAACGTTTTATTTCATGTTCCTCGGTTTCTCAGCGACACGTTGATGGAGCTGAGATCTGTGACTTTGTCTTTTGTGTTCTGAGAGCCTTGTTGGTTTGTTCAGTGTTTTGTTGTTCCAGCTCACAACCGGTCGTCCTCTGGCTCTGAGCTGAAATGTCATCGTAATAAAACGAGCCGACATTCGTGACCAAACAAACGAGCCAGACTCTCACAAATACAAAGAATTTATATGAACGGAGGAAACAGATCCAGGATCAGGATCTGCTTTCCTGTCCTTCATCTGTTACACACACACACACACACACACACACACACACACAGACACACTCAGCCCTGGGCAGCGTCCAGGTGGAGAGCCAGGCTGCTGGCATCATACACACACTCATTTTCTACTTGGATAAACCCAGCAGGACACACTGACACCAAACATTTAATAACACACGCTGTCTCTCTCTCTCTCACACAAACACACACAGACACACACGTGTCTCAGTGTGTCTCTAACAGTCCAGCAGTTGGTCTGACACTGAAACCTGCTGAGAAGTGAGAATTTCCACTGTGTCATCTGATCTATTATATCCATGACTGATGTGTGTGTGTTTGTGTGTGTGTTTGCGTCAAGTTCACACTCATGTACGTTGTGTATTTATCTTATCCCAACGCGTGAGGAAGCAGAACAATCATCAATAGATCCCTGACTACTGACCCCAGGTCCTGGGACCCAAGTCCAAACTGGGGACAGGGACTGAGAGCATCAGTGGGACCCAGGGACTCACATTCTAAGAGGGCATTTGGACTGAAGGTCTCAATAGGTCCCGAGGACCAAAGGACTTAAAGGTGCCCAGGGACCCTCAGATCCAGCAGGTTCCCAGGGCTCCAGCAGGTTCCCAGGGCCCCAGCAGGTTCCCAGGCTTTAGGAGAGTCTAAGGACTCGCGGCTTCAGGGAGCCCAGTCCCCAGAAGCTTTAGCAGGACCCAGTATCTGAGTGAGGCCCAGGGACCAGAACCTAATTCAGGGTCCAGGGAGTCAAGGCTCGTTTCCATCAAACTGCAGGGACTTAGTTTCCACTGAGACTTTGTCGTCACCTTGAATTGTGCGTCACTTTGACTCTGATGCTGTGGATCCAGTCGACAGGAGACATTTTGTCCATTGGATCAATTTGTGTCCTTTAGTTTGTCCAGATGTTGTCCAGCTGTTTGTCCTCTTCTCTGGTTAGACTGAGCCTGCAGGGAACCAATGGTGGTCGATGCAGTGTGTGTGTTTGTGTGTGAGTGTGTCCATGTGTGTGTGTTTCCATGTGTCCATTAAGAATCAAGGTCAGTCACTCAGCAGTCCATTAAGACCCTGGCTTCACTCGTCCGTCTCTTTTGTTCTGTTTGTTTCTAGGTCTCTCTCTGTCTGTCACACTCTCCTTCAGGCTTCATCAATCACTGTCTGTCTCCCTGTCCCTGTGTCCCTGTGTCCCTGTGTCCCTGTGAGTCCTGGATAGATGTCAGTCACACTTCGACCTCTGAAGCTCAAACACGTTCAGTTCTCTCTCCTGAACGCAGCTGATGTGTTTCTCTGAGCGACCAGGAGGGGGAGCTGGAGGATAGAGTGAGTGTGCGTTTTGAAGTGAAGCGAGGAGAATCAGATTATACACACACCACCGAGGCGTCCAATCGGGTTGCAGAGCTGCAGAAGCCTCAGAGAGATATGCAAATGAGCCCACATTTTTAGCACCAACACTCTCTCTCTCTCTCTCTCTCTTTTTGCCTGTGTCAGTGAATGGGACTCGACCATCTGCCCGACTGTCAGCTCTGTCAGGTTGAGGCGTTGGTTAGACACGTCGAGGGGCGTTGACGCCCTCGGGGACGTCTGACAGGTGAGGGAGGCGGAGTCGGGCCTCCTGCTGTGATGGCTCGGCTTGGATTCTGCAAGCCGTCGTTTCCTCCATCTTTTATTTTCAGCCGCACGTTCGTGTCACAAAGACGAGGAAGAGACCGAAGAGAGAACGTGAAGGAGAGAGTCGATAAAGATTTGTCGTCAGAGTTTAAAGATTCAATCATCAGTGATCAATCATTATTTATCTGGTGTGTGTGAGTGTGTGTGTTTTGTTGTCTGTCATATTTGCATCGGCATTTTTCGTCTGTCAGGCCAGTGTAACGTGAAGTGAGGAAGTGACCTGGGTCAGAGTTCAACACACACACACACACACACACACACACACACACACACACACACACACACACACACCCTAAACTGTCACTGTACACCCTGCAGACCAGCTGTCAATCACTGTTGCTGTCAGTGGTCAGAGTTCACAGAGGTTCACTGTGTGTGTCTGTGTTTCATCTGACCTCAGGACACATGAACATTGTGTGTGTGTCCTGTGTGTATGTGTGTTTCCTGCGTGTGTGTGTGTGTGTGTGTTTGAGCAGCTGAGCCTGGCTGACCTACTACGCAGCGGAGCCGACAGCTAGAAGCCGGAGCTACCAAACACAACTGACCCTCGTTTTTTTTTATCTCCAAAATAAAATAATAATAATATAAAAAAACAACTTAACCACATCTATATAATACTTAGGTCTGACAGGTTTTGCCAGATGTAACTCAAAACTATCAAACAAGGCACTGAGTCGAGAAAGCTTCATAAAAATAACCAGTAGCTCTCATACAACCTCAGCACCAGCCTACTGGTTTGTGTTGAGAGAGATGAGCGTGTTAACATCCTCTGGGGTCAGACGGGAACGCAGCCTGGTGACGTCAGTCCAGCCACAGTAAAGACTCGCTCTGAGGAGACTGACATCCCTGTGATACACAGGTAGCTCCGTGCTAACTCGGCTAGCCTGGCTGCGGCTCCGGTGTCTGCGCTCCCCTCGTCCGTGTCAGACCACCAGGCTCCTCGTCTCCAACAGTCTCGGGGATGGCTTCGCAGTATTGGCAGTGAACCAAGTCATTGTTTAACTCAAAATGGTCCCACTCTACACTTCGCCATGACCTCTTCATGTTTACTATGGAAATGGAAACACACGTTAACTCGCAACCAGTCGCAGGTAACTGAGTAGGCCTGTGGCGTTTTTTTCAAACACTGCCCCCTGTGGTCAAATGTGTAATTTCTCGATGAAAAAATAATTTCCTTGACGAAATTCTTAATGATCAATTAATCCATCGTCGATTAATTATGCCCATCCCTAATCTGGACTCTGATCTGGACTCTGATCTGGACTCTGATCTGGTCTGGACTCTGATCTCGACTCTGATCTGGTCTGGACTCTGGTCTGGACTCTGGTCTGGACTCTGATCTCGACTCTGATCTGATCTGGACTCTGATCTGGAGTCTGATCTGGACTCTGGTCTCGACTCTGATCTTGACTCTGATCTCGACTCTGGTCTGGACTCTGGTCTGGACTCTGTTCTGGACTCTGGTCTGGTCTCTGATCTCGACTCTGGTCTTGACTCTGATCTGTACTCTGATCTGGACTCTGATCTGGACTCTGATCTGGACTCTGGTCTCGATTCTGATCTGGACTCTGATCTGGACTCTGGTCTTGACTCTGATCTCGACTCTGATCTCGACTCTGGACTCTGGTCTGGACTCTGGTCTGGACTCTGATCTGGACTCTGATCTGGACTCTGATCTGGACTCTGGTCTTGACTCTGGTCTTGACTCTGATCTGGACTCTGGCAGAGCAGACAGAGAAGTTGGTCATGGATCTGTGGAGCTTGGTGTCCTGGGCTCGGTGGTGTCTTTGTGTTCAGGATCAGACGCTGGTTTCCTCTCTGCCTGTGTGATGATGATGAAGATGATGATGATGATGAGATGTTCTCCAGGCCTCTGATCACACTCGTCTCCTCGTGCCAGTTTGTCGTTGGTTCTGCCAACACGTTGTGTCGGGGGGGAACCACGTGGGTTAGTGCCGGCTGCCATCACAGCCCCAGTGGGGCAACTTACTGGGATCAAGAGAAACAAGTTGGGGGGGGCTGTTGTTGGGTTTGATATTTTAGTTGTTGTAATCTTTATTTAATCAGAGTCTCATTGAGATTAAGATCTGACAACAACAACAATCAGAGAAACACAATCAACAAAACAAAGACGACACAATTACACAGCTTCAAAAATCTAAAGAAACAAGAAGAAGACATTTGAGACGTTTCAGAGATGAACTCTGTGTCCTCAACATGTCCACTTGCTCTCCTGTCCTCCCCTCGTTTCCTCTTTCCTAGTTTCAACTCCTCTCCCTCATCTGCCCTCTCTGCTCTCCGAGCTCTCGCCCCCTTTTTCCTCGTTTCCTTCTCTTTTCATCTCCTGCTCTCGTTTATTTCCTCTCTCATCCCCTCATAGTCTCCTGGATTATTCTCCTCTCCTCTGTTTAAGGTTTCTTTTCCTTTGCTATTCCCTTGCTTCATGTTCTATTGTTTCTCCTAGTGTACTCTCTCCTCTCCTTCCCTGGCTCCCATTCCTAGTTTCACCTCCTCGCCATCATTCACTCGTTTCCTTTCCTTTTGATCCCCTCTAATCATTGTCTTGTCTCTTGTCTTTGTCTCCTATCCTCTTTTTCGTAATTTTCCTTTCCTTTCTCCTCTCCTGCTCTCCTCTCTTCCTCTGTCCTAGTTTCACCTTCTCTCCCTTCTTTCATCATATCCTCTCCATCCTCCTCTCCCCTCCCTGTCACCTCCACTAGTCCCCCCTTTCTTTTCCTTTCATCACCTTACATCCCCCCCTTTCCTCTTTCTCCAGATATTTGCTTTCCTCTTATTCCCTCTCTTCCTCTCCTCGTCTCCTCTCCTCTCCCTGTCACCTCCACTAGTCCCCCCTTTCTTTTCCTTTCATCACCTTACATCCCCCCCTTTTCCTCTTTCTCCAGATATTTGCTTTCCTCTTATTCCCTCTCTTCCTCTCCTCGTCTCCTCTCCTCGCTCCCAGTGCTCAATTACAGACCACCCTCTGGAATTCACACACACACACACACTATCCCCTCCCCCTTGCTGGAATGAGGGATGAAGAGGAGGAGGAGGAGGAGAGGAAGAAAGAAACAGCACATTTGGACAGAGAAAAGAGGAAGGAAGGAAAACAAAGGATGCAACAAAGGAAGGAAGGAGCTAATGAAGGAATAAAAGCTCCTCTCTGCTGACTCTTCAAGTGCACGGAAACAGTACACACACACACACACACACACACACACACACACACACACACACACACACACACACACACACACACACACACACACACACACACACACACTCAAGCTTTGCTCACTCGCTGCTCTCGCCCTCTAACACAGCACTCCTGCATCGCAAAGTGTGTGTGTGTGTGTGTGTGTGTGTGTGAGGAAGAGAGAGAGAGAAAAAGAGAGAGAGAGAGAGCTCAGTGATTGGCTGAGCTGGGCTAGATGCACCAACAGCTGAAAGAAGTGGCCGGGAACGGAGGAGGAGGAGGAGGAGGAGAGGGAGAGAGAGAGAGGAGGCTGCAGATAGAGAGAGCGAGAGAGGAGAGAATACAAAGAACATGTGAGTGAGTTAGTGCGTGTTAAATGCTTGCTGATGTGTGACTGTGTGTGCGTGTGTGTGTGTGTGTGTGAGAGACATCCAGAGGTGTGTGTGCATGTGCAGAAGCGAGGAGGAGGAAACCTGATCTCACTCTCGCTCCCTCTCTCTGTGGAATAACGCTTTCCGTCAGCTCTCGTCGTTATTCGCCTCGCTGTTAGCTCGTGGTAGCTTAGCCTGGCCCAGTTCGGTTCGGCCAGGCCCGGCCCGGCTCGGACCGGCTGAGGATGGAGCGGTTCCTGGCTCTGCTGCGTCTGCTGAGCAGGAGGAGGCGAGGGAGGAGGTACCGGGCCGACGACGACTACCAGGAAGGATATGAGGACGTTTACTACTACACCAGCAAGTACAACACACACCTACTGAGTGAGTCCCATAGAGAAACACTGACTGAGAGAGAGCGAGAGAGAGAGAGAGAGAGAGGGAGAGAGGGAGAGAGAGGGAGGGGAGGGACGGGGGCTTTGTTTTATTGTCTCGTGCGGGCGAGCGAGGAGCTTATCAACAGATTATGACGAAGACATCCTGAGTCAGTGTGTCAGGTTTTCTATTATAGATGAAGGTCGTTAGCAAAACGCTGCTCGGTTACACACACAGACACACACAGACACACAAAGCCACACACTCAGGTATCCAGGTGACAGGGGGCCAGGTGGTTTGTGGGTAATAACAAGGAGGCGTTGACTGGAATGTGGACGATGTGGCTGCCTCTCTGACTCCAGCTGGAGCTTCGACTTCAGAACCTGGAAACTGAAAACTTCCTTTTCTTCTTTTGTGTCTTTCTGATCTTTCTTCTTTTGTCTCTCTCTGTGTTTCCAAAACCCAGAACTCAATAATCTGAGTTTTAGGTCTGAACAAGTCTGAAATATGTTCAAATATATCCCAGAAGGTCTTAGATATGTTCAGATAGGTCTTTATGATGCTTTAAAATGATACAGCTGTAACTGAAATACACACAAAACTGAATCTGAGCTTCTTTAAACAGAACTGTCTCTGCTCACTCGTCTTCTCTGTGGTAAAGACTCTGATGTCCACTGTCTCTGCAGTCTGGGACACAACCTGGTGTGTCCAGGTTTAATCAGTCATATTTCCTCGGCTGATTTTCATAATTGTGTAGAATTTGGTGCTGATCCTTATTGTTGTTCCCTGCACCATGGCGGTTATGTTCTCACCTCTGAGTCTGTTTGTAAGAATCACCTGAAACGGATTATCATGCATCTTGGTGGAAGGAAGTGGGTAAGAGAAGAACTGATCCAGGAACTGCTCGAGAACGTTTTCATCATTTTCACTGATTTCACTGAGAATAATTCATGGATCTGGATGAAACCGTTATGGGCCTGATGTTCATGAGCGTGTGTAGTTTGCTGCAGCCTGATTGGATTAAAGGAAGTTGGTTTAGGTTTGAGTTCTTCTGAGTGACGTTCTGATTATTGTTGTTCTTCAGCAGAAAAACGCAGTGAAGAGTAAAATATATGAGTCTCTGATTTTCCTGTCGACTCTTCAGGACAAATAATTCATTCAGGTTCTCGGACCACGTCCTGTTTTCTTTAATATCTTTACTATAACATTTAGATCCTCATGTGAGAGGTGGTGGGGCCTTGGCGGAGGGATACGTTCGACAGAGTGGAATCGTGTTAGAATCTGCTCTACATGCTCTACATGTGAAGCTGCTCTGTGCAGTTCCTGTTTCTCTGCTGCCTCACACGATAACGTGTTCTGTGGTGAAATGAGATTCAGGAACGTTTTGGATTCCCAGGGTTGAACTCCGGTTCACAGCTCGGCGTTCGGTCTCTGGAGAAATCTCCGGCAGGACTCGAACTCGCCGTCGACTGAACTGTTTACTCTGATGAACGTGTTTGTGAGATAAGAGATTCACTTTGAGGTCTCACATGATCGGGAGCCGAGCTGGACTCAGCGTGGACCAGAGGGTGTTCTTTTCAGTTCATCAGTTCTCTCGTCTGCAGATTGTTTTCTTTAGGTTTGACAATTAAATGTCAGAACTTAGTTTGAAACGTCTCTGATGATCTTCAAATGGCTCCGGTCTCACTTCACTCTGACGTGATGAGTTAAAACATCAAATCCTCAGGAAGCAGCAGAGCACTGATCTAAACATATTATCAGTTTTCCTCTCGTCGCCCAGTAAAGAGTCTGCAGAATGTGTGAAGGAGCTGATGTCATAACACAGCATGAGATCCTCCTCACGATTTGAGCGAGTGAGATTAATGACGATTCAAAGGTGAGAAAAAGAAAAAGAACAAAAGAATAAAAATATCTCAGGATGAAAAAGTAGAGCAGGTAGAAGAGAGTGATGTCAGGAGAGCTGATAAGAGCTGAAACCTTTGTCCATGTGCTGTAAACAGACACACAGGATTTATACGTTAATTGTTGAATGAGCGTCTGTGGATATTTGTGGAAACTAATTTAACATAATTGATTTAAACCAACATATTTGTATGTGGGTGTGTTTATGTGCTAATAACCGACATTCAACTGTTTTATTAGTGTGTGAAAAAATAGCTGAATATTCCTGCGTGTGTGTGTCAGAGCTGCCAAGAATCATTTCCTACAGCAACCAGCGTGTGTGTGTGTGTGTGTGTGTGTGTGTGTGTGTGTGTGTGTGTGTGTGTGTGTGTGTGTGTGTGTGTGTGTGTGTGTGTGTGTGTGTGTGTGTGTGTGTGTGTGTGTGTAGCACAGCGTGTGATTCTATACGAAGGCTTTTTAAGGACGGTTGACTGGCCAACCCCTGGTTCACTGTTCCTCTTGTCACTAGGCTCTGATTTAATCTGCTTCCTCTGACTCTCCTAACACTGAATCCACTTTGTGAGTCTTTAAATTCATTTACAGGCGTTTTGTCGTCAGTAGATTTTGCTCCAGGTGAAGAGTTCCCTCCGATGGGTTCGTATCATGACTCCATGAACCTGAGAAATCAAACCCTGCTCTACTCTAATCTTTATCTTCTCTATATAAAGAACCTGAAGAACCTTTTCTGATCGACACAGCTTTGCTCACTATGGTTCATTTTGTTTGATTAGCCTTGTGATAGGTCCACGTGAGCGCCCTCTGCTGGGGGTCAAGGCTCAGGGTGGATTTCATACTGTTACCCTCCTTATCAACGTTATTCAGTTTGTATTTGTGTCTGTTAAAGGC